>JACEEZ010021341.1:74473-91917 GCA_016584305.1 Chionoecetes opilio | reverse complement strand
CTGGCTCGAACATGTATACATTCGGCGGTTGGTTTTCCACATATACGCGACCAGCATCATCTACTTCAGTCTCAGATTGAGCATCATACTCTACATATGTCGCAGCGACAGGTTCACTGTCTGACACCGAACTACAATCGCTCATCATTTACATTTGCAGGTTGATACGACGGGTGTCACAAATGCAGACGCCTGTTGTTTACATTTGAGCACCTACTCTGACGTCATCTATCTATAATAATATAAGCGAAAGTGTGTCTGTCTGTCTGTCTGTCTGTCTGTCTGTCTGTCTGTCCTGTCTGTGTGTGGTGTGTGTGTGGTATAGGTTCCGCCCCCCGTGGCGCAATCACCTCACATGGCACATTTTTGGAACCGGGTTGACCAGGGGAAGGTCATAAGCCTACTTATGAGATGATTCGACCACTTTTTTTTTTTTTTTTTTTTAGCAGCCTATTAGCGATAATTGTGAAAAAAAAGTGGGTTGCGAGAATTGGGGAAACCTTGATGTAGGGTGATGGGTAATGCGTGAGTGAATGGGTGGGGTGATGGGTAATGGGTGTGGGGTGATGGGTGAGTGAATGGGTGGGGGGTGATGGGTGATGGGTGAGGGAATAGGTGGGGGGTGATGGGTAATGGTAAATATAAGCGAAAGTGTGTCTGTAAGTCTGTCTGTCTGCGTGTGTGTGTGTGTGTGTGTGTGTGTGTCTGGTATAGGTTCCGCCCCCCATGGCGCAAACACCTCATATGGCACATTTTTGGAACCGGGTTGACCAGGGGAAGGTTTTAAGCCCAATTATGAGATGATCCGATCACTTTTTTTTTTTTTAGCAGCCTATTAGCGATAATTGTGAAAAAAAAGTGGGTTGCGAGAATTGAGGAAACCTTGATGTAGGGTTAGGGTGATGGGTAATGAGTGAGTGAATGGGTGGGGTGATGGGTAATGGGTGTGGGGTGATGGGTGAGTGAATGGGTGGGGGTGATGGGTTGGGGGTGATGGTGATGGGTGAGGGAATAGGTGGGGGTGATGGGTAATGGTAAATATAAGCGAAAGTGTGTCTGTCTGTCTGTCTGTCTGTGTGTGTGTGTGTGTGTGTCTGGTATAGGTTCCGCCCCCCGTGGCGCAATCACCTCATGTGGCACATTTTTGGAACCGGGTTGACCAGGGGAAGGTTTTAAGCCCAATTATGAGATGATCCGATCACTTTTTTTTTTTTTTAGCAACCTTATTAGCGATAATTGTGAAAAAAAAGTGGGTTGCGAGAATTGAGGAAACCTTGATGTAGGGTGATGGTAATGGGTGAGTGAATGGGTGGGTGATGGGTAATGGGTGTGGGGTGATGGGTGAGTGAATGGGTGGGGGGTGATGGGTTGGGGGTGATGGGTGATTGGTGAGGGAATAGGTGGGGGGTGATGGGTAATGGGTGAGTGAATGGGTGTGTGGTGATGGGTAATGGGTGAGTGAATGGTGGGGGGTGATGGGTAATGGGTGAGTGAATGGGTGGGGGTGATGGGTAATGGGTGAGTGAATGGGTGGGGGTAATACATACATTTCTACATCCATGATTTCAGGAAAGTTAGAAGGGGCTATCTGGAGAGTCCGTGTTTGGTGGGCCGCAGGCCCACCAAACACAGGTGGTGGGCCGAAGGCCCACCACCAATAGCCCTCCGCAGGAGCTAGCCAAAAAGTCCGCCCGGAGGGGCGGCCTTTTTGCCGGGAAAACTATCAATAATAAATCATTATTTGGATTGGGTTTTTGGGGTTTGAATGGAAAGAAAAATGTTTGTGACGTGCTTTTAAAGTTGGTTTGTGAAAAAGGTGGAAATCAATTGTATAGTTCTAAAGGACACATACCACTCAAACTTGGCCCCGACGTGAAACTTATCTGACGATGATTTTAAGTTGCTCGTCGGTTCCGTTGACGCCACGTTAGGAGGTGACGAACACTCTATCAAAGGGAAAGCGCCGACCGTAGTGATTTGGTAGTGTGTATGGGGCTTTAGGGAGACGGTAGCAGAGTGGTTAGCGTCTCCGGGCGGCGTTCTCGATGACCCGAGTTCGATCCTTGATGAGGGCTGTAAAATCCACTTAAATCTTTCTCTGCATTGTCGAGAGGCCTAAGAACACCCACATGCCCTTGTTTCTGGTTATTCCTTTTCGCGAGTATTTCTACTCACACAGGTGCTCACCATTAAAGCCTTAGATGAATAATGTCCAGTAACACACGTTTCAATCACTGTATACGCTGGAATGTTAATAAGTGGTTTCGTGAGGATGTAGAGAGACGCCAGGGTAATTGAGGTAGTATAATTGTGTAAATCTACAATATATACACTTGAACAAATATACAGGAGTCCCTGTTACTTCTGTCTTACCCTTACAATGGTTATAAGCGCTCTGCCGTCTCTCATCACCGTCCTGCAAGTGTCCTGCAGGACGACTACTCTGTTTTTCCATAGAACAAACATTTACGAATGTCAGTCAGTAATCACTTCCGACATATATAATAACTTGCCTTACTATTTCTATTGAATTACAACTCTTATCATACAAGTGTAACACGTATTATAACTTATATACAGGATATTTTTATATACTTAACATCAAAGAAAAAATTTATAGTTTTAATAACATCCTAAACATTTAATTATATATATGTATATATATATATATATATATATAATATATATATATATATATATATATATATATTATATAATATATATATATATATATATATATATATATATATTATATATATATATATATATATATAATATATATATAATATAAATATATATATATATATAATATATATAATATATATATATTATATATAATATATATATATATACAAATTATATATATATTATATATATAATATAATATATAAATGTATATATAATTATATGTATATCTTTCCTGCCATGGTTCACCGTGAGAACCATGTACAGTAGGGTACGCCGTAGGTCCAATGAAAAGTGAAATATAGATTATTTCGAATTTGGCAAGGTGTTTTCTTATGTAAAATAGAATTTTAAAGGTGGTTTGTTCGCTTCAACGTTTAGGTTTGAGCACTTCTTGCTATGCAAAATTGGACTTTTATATTTATATGCAAAACATAGCTTAGCATACAGCATTTTTAAACTCACAGAAAAGCCACTTAAGTTCGAGATTCGATAAATTTCACTGGAGACAAAGTTGTAGAGCGCTAAAACTCTATCGGAAGTGTGCCCTCGATATTGCCGTAAGACCTACATTAAGTCTGCCAGACGCCGGAAAGCTCACTTCTCATACAAAATCGCCTCGTTTTTCAGGTAAAAACCTTTTTCCTGGCAACTGGATTTTCCACGTTATTATTTACCCAACGTAGGTGGTTTCAGGGGTGGATACTGTTTAAGGTCTAAGGTCCTATCACCAAGCTCCAAAAGTCACAAAAAAAAGCGTAAGTCGGTCAAACACGTACGGTCGAAGTCCAGCTCTGCATCGAAGCATCCGGTTCGACGTTTCGCCCACTGCTGCTGCTGCCTTGGCTTCTGGATTCCTCCAGGACCTTATCGCTGACGGCCACCTCTCTCCAGAAATGTCGTACCTGGTCTGCGATCCTAACAAGCTGAGGAGGGCCAGGCAGGATGCCATGGCATCGGCCAGGGACCTTGACCAGGGGAAGCACCAGGGTACCAAAATAGTTGGATTGGGTTACGATGGGAGGAAGGACAAGACCAGGGCGATGGTGCCCGACAGCTATGGGAAACTACACCCAAGGTTGATCAGGGAGGAGCATGTGTCAGTGACAGAGGAGCCATCTGGAAGGTACCTTTGGCACTTTGTACCAGAGGACCCGGTGCCACCTGAGAAGCCTGCGTTCAAGGTGGCTCAGGCTCTCTATGATCTGCTGGTGACATACGACTCCACCGACTCACTGATCGTACTGCAAGGTGGACTCAACTAGGACCAACACGGGGTGGAAGGGTGGTACTCACGCCCATTTGGAGAAGATGCTGGGACGCAAGCTCTTCTGGAGTATATGCGTGTTGCACACAAACGAGTTGCCCCTACCGCCACCTTATCTCCATCATCGACGGGCCTACCTCATTTGACACTGGCTTCACGGGTCCAGTGTGCAGTCTGCTGGTCCAGCGTGAATGAGATGCAGTACAACGCAGAGTTCAAAGGAGTGCCAGGCGGTGAAGATCTCACGGAGATACCGGAGTATATCCTGGTCAACATGTCCACTGACCAGCAGGTCTCCTACCAGCTGGTCCAGGCTGTGAAGCGGGACGTTTTCCCGTCCGAGCTGCAGGAGATCAAGTGTGGCAAGGTGTCCCACTCCAGATGGCTCACCACAGCCCAGTCGCTCGTGTACATGTGGACCAGAAAGCATGGACTGACTGGCAAAGAACTGAACACCCTGGAAATCCTAGTCAAGTACTGCCTGCAGGTGTACTTCAAACTCTACTACGACATCAAGGTTCACCACAGACTAGAGGACGGCCCCAAAGCACATCCTCACGCAGCTCAGAGTGATGAGGTCGCAGCCCAAGAAGGTCCAAACAGCTGTGACTTTCTACATGCGGACAGGAGCATGGTTCCCACACTCAGAATGTGTCCTCCTCTCGCTGATGGCGAGTCAGAGTGAGGACGACCGCAGGTTCGCCGTGACCCAGATTTTGAAGCTGAGGGCTGGCGAGGAGTATGGGGACACCAGCGTAAGACCTCGCATCACACCCAAGCTGAACTTGTCAGCCACCAGCTTGCAGACACTGATCAGCTGGCAGCCTGGCCAGGTGCACGAGCCGGCATTCACCTGTTCACTGTCCGGGGATCAGATCCAGGAGATCCTGGTCAAGCCGTACGAGGTTCCGGAGTTCTCTATCCACACCCAGAGCACCGAAAGAGTCGTGAAGCAGGTGACAGAGGCTGCAGCAGCAGTGGTGGGGCGCAGGCCAGAGACGGGTCATTCGGGCTCGGGCCCACCACCAGGAGATCATGCCCTGCTCAGGTCTAAGAAGGCATGATGGACACGTTCTGGCCAACGTAAAAGCTGTGACACTGTGTGTAGTCCTGATGAACAACGATCAGAAAGAGCTTACCACGCTAGTCCTTGGAACTCATATTGGGGTGATGCATACACAGGACCACCGACCTGCTACTCATTTAAGCATTATTCGATAAGGTTGCAATATAAAGGTGGTGCGATTTTGCCCTAGTAAGAATTGCTCAAATGCAAAAATGGAACAAGATAAAATCGTCTTAGAATTCCATTTTACATAGGAAATTGGCATGCCAAAGTTGAGAAAAATATTATTTGTTATACGGCGTACCCTACTCTCCAATGAATGGGTGCGGAGGAAGGCCAGAGACGCAGCAACACCCCGGACGTCATGGGCGCGAGGGGCGTGACCCGGATCCGCCGACTCGATGACGCCCGGAGTCGCGGCATCCCCCTGGTGGTGAGGGACGACCATGACAGGGTCGCGGAACAAGAACTGCAGGTCACACGCCCAGGGCTCGGAAGCATTCAGGTAACACCGGAACTCCGAAACCGGGCACAAGGGGTGTGCGGCGTCCCCAGCAGACCAAGCCGGAACGACGACCGGTTGGAGACGGTGGTCCTCCCTTTCGTTCTTACCCAGCACCTTGGGCGAGAGGGAGAGGGAGACAGCGGAGCCGTCCCGCGAGAAGGTCGTCCACTGGGAGAAACGGGTCAGCGCCCCCAGCTGAGAAGCCCGAAACCCCGTAGCCAGGGCCACCAGGAACAAGGCCTTCTGAAGGAGGCGAGGCCCGGCAGCGTCGGACCTAAACTGGTCGCCCTGCAGGAACCGGGGACCTTCTCCAGGGACCAGAAGGGCCAGGACGACGGGGAGGGGGTTTTGGTGGAACCCATTGGTTTATATATATATATATAATTTTTAAATATATATTTATTAAATTATATATATATATATATATAATATATATATTATATATATATATATATTTTATATAATATATATATTAGAAATATATATATATATAATATATAATTATATATATATATAATCTCATATCTATATCTCTCCTCTCTCTCTCTCGTTCTCTCTCCACTCTCTCTCCATCTCTCTCCTCTCTCTCTCTCTACCTCTCTCTCATCTCTCTCTCTCCTCTCTCTCTCTCTCTCCCTCTCCTCTCTCTCTCTCTCTCCCCCCCCCCCCCCCCGGTTTTGGGTCCTTTATGGCCATTTTGAGTTGGGTCCCAATTAACTCGTGGCCTAGAAGGTTTGAGTCCTAATCAACCTGTGTCCCATATGGCGTGTGGACGAATTGAACCGATGATTACTTGACCTCAGTACCAATCGCTGCAGTACCAAATGACATGTAACCCAGGCTTGCACCCTTCGGCGACGAGTCCCAGCACGGAGCCAACTTTTTTTCCCTTACAGCCCCGTTCACATCTTCACGACTCTCGACGGCGACGAGTCACGACTTGCTGAGTCATGCTGTGTCGGCGCCGGTCGTCGTGTGGGTTGGCGTCAGACCCAGACCGTCGCCGTCGGGTCGTGCAAGTCATGAAGCGGCGCGCGGGGTTTCCCGACTGTGTGGTGTATGCTCTATACACTCGGGGTGGGTCTGCGACTCAAAATTTAACTAGAAAAGTCGGCTCTGTGCTGGGACTCGTCGTCGAAGGTCCAAGCGTGGCGCCGACCAGTTCTGGCTGTACTGCGACCAGTTGGGGCCGTGCTGGGGATTGGAGCACGTGTTATTTTAGCGTGGGAAAAGATCGATCTTTCCCACGCTTTCTCCCTTTCGACGGAGAAAGAGAGAGAGATGGAAAGCGGAAATTTTTGAGATATTTATTGGTATTATTATTATTATAATTATCGTCATCATTATCCATTTAAATAGAGCAGTATCTTTTGTTCAGTATCTTTAGCGTTATACTGCTTCCGTCGTTCCGTGGTTGGCTCGGGTTGCCATAGTTAGACGACTAGTCCGCGATTGTCGGCGATAGTCGCGGACAGTCGCGGACTAAAACGAATTCAACCGCCGATATATGGTTGCCGTCATGCGACGACACCCCCATCGCCCCGACCAGTTGCCGTCATGCGGCNGTGGTGGGTTGGCGTCAGCCCGACCCGCCGTCGGGTGTGCAGTCTTTTGAGCGGCGCGCGGGGTTTTCCCCCACTGGTTTTTGGTGTTCCCTTATACACTGGGGGTGGGTTGCGATCAAAATTTAGACTAGAAAGTCGGCTCTGTGCTGGGACTCGTCGTCGAAGGTCCAAGCTGGCGCCGACCAGTTTGGCTGTACGCGACAGTTGGGGCCGTGCTGCGATTGGAGCACGTTTATTTTAGCGTGGGAAAGTCGATCTTTCCCACGTTTTCTCCCTTTCGACGGAGAAAAGAGAGAGAGATGGAAAGCGGAAAATTTTGAGATATTTATTGGTATTATTATTATTATAATTAGCGTCATCATTATCCATTATAAATAGAGCAGTATCTTTTGTTCAGTATCTTTAGCGTTATACTGCTTCCGTCGTTCCGTGGTTGGCTCGGGTTGCCATAGTTAGACGACTAGTCCGCGATGTCGGGATATTTCGCGGACAGTCCCCGGACTTAAAACGAATTCAACCGCCGATATATGGTTGCCGTCATGCGACGACAGTCGCCGACAGTCGCAACACGACGGCAACCATGGTTTGCCGTCATGCGGCGACTGTTCCCAGCCGTGCTGCGACTGACACCGGATATAGCAAGCTCCCCAACGACCGTAGTCGGCGCGGTTAGCCGACGCTTTGCCGTAATTAGGCGGCTAATCGGCGACTAGTCGTGATGATTGTCGGTGATAGTCGCAAACTATAGGGGTATTTGAAATTTAAAGGTCAACTTTGAGTTGGCGTTATGCGGCGATATTTGCCGATAGTTGCAGCACGACGCAAACCCACGGTTGGCGTCATGCTTCTACTGATCCCAGCCGTGCTGCGAATGACGCCGAGTGGTTGTAGATCTGGGCAGCGCTCTGGCCCCTCCCCCAAAACACTTTTCAATATCGCTTGTGTAGTGATGTTCCACGCCACCGATGTCGGTCAAAACTGTTGTCCACACACTTGCCCACCTTGACTAGGCCACACATAAATTATGTGCCTCCAAATATTATTAATTGAACACAATAACTACGACATGGTGTTAACAATCGCCAAGGCACTAATGATACTGCGGAAGCAGTATAGCCTTAAAGATACTGCACTAAAGATACTGCTCTATTTATAGTGGATAACAAGTGCTTGCGGGCCCTTTGGACCCATGTAATGATGTTTTTAGTAGTAGTATATATTAGACAACATGTGATTGCAAACTCCAATCGTGTTGTTGCTGTCGTTGGTCACTGGTCAAATAAAGTGCCTCGGGGTAGACCACGTTACGTGTGATTCCAACCCTTTGTGTTCCGTGTGATTCCAGCACACACACACTCACACACGCACACAATCGTCCATGAGTCTACTGAGTTTTGTGGAATGCGGCAAGACGTTATCGCAAAGTTGTTCCTGTAATCTAACACTCCTAAAGTGTTTTTAGCCCAAAACTCCCCTTCAAAATTATTCAATCGACATGGGACCAAGCCGTTTACCACCTACGATTTATTTGCGATTTTTTGAGCCTACTCTCATCAAAAATTGAATTTACAGTTTCGGCTACCCAAAACAGACAGATAGACACACACACAGACACACGGCTACTCCTATAGTATATTAGATGATGACGATAATAATAATATAATAATAATAATAATATAATAATAATATCTCTCTCTCTCTCTCTCTCTCTCTCTCTCTCTCTCTCTCTTCTCTCTCTCTCTCTCCTCTCTCTCTCTCTCTCTCATCTCTACTCTCTCTCTCTCTCTCTCTCTCTCTCTCTCTCTCTCCTCTCTCTCTCTCTCTCTCTCTCTCTCTCTCTCTCTCTCTCTCTCTCTCCTCTCTCTCCTCTCTCTCTCTCTCTCCTCTCTCTTCGCTCTCTCTCTCTCCGTCGAAAGGGAGAAAGCGTGAGAAAGATCGATCTTTCCCAGGCGTGCATAACACGTGCTCCAGTCGCAGCACGGCCCCGACTGGTCGGCGCCACGCTTGGACCCTTCGGCGACGAGCCCCAGCACGTAGCCGACTTTAAAATTGTTGAGGCGCAGACCTGCCCCGAGTGTATAGAGCATGCACCACACAGTCAGGACCCCCCGCGCACCGCTTCACTACTCCCACGACCCGACGGCGACGGTAAGGGCCTGATGCAGACCCACATGACGAACGACGCCGCACAGCATGACTCAGCAAGTCGGTGACTGGTCGCCGTCGAGAGTCGTGAAGATGTGAATGGGGCTTAGAGCATGCACACACACAGTCGGGACCCCCCGCGCGCCCCTTTACGACTCCCATTACCCGACGGCGACGGTCAGGGCCTGATGCAGACCCACATGACGACCGGCGCCGACACAGCATGACTCGGCAATTCATGACTGGTCGCCGTTGAGAGTCGTGAAGATGTGAACGGGGCTTAAGGCTCGGCCATTTCTATCCCAATTTCCGAGATCAATTGACTTTTAATGTGTTTTTTCAGAGAGGCACCCCGCATGGCACCGGGCAGGGTGGCTCTGGGCATGTTTGGTGGTGATCAGAGAGACACACCGCAGGGCACGGGGCAGGGTGACTCTGGGCATCTTGGTGGTGATCAGAGAGGCTCACCCCATGGCACGGGGCAGGGTGGCTCGGGGCATGTTTGGTGGTGATCAGAGAGACACACAGCAGGGCACGGGGCAGGGTGACTCTGGGCATCTTTGGTGGTGATCAGAGAGGCTCACCGCATGGCACGGGGCAGGGTGACTCTGGGCATCTTTGGTGGGATCAGAAAAGGGCTCACCCCATGGCACGGGGCAGGGTGGCTCTGGGCATCTTTGGTGGTGATCAGAGAGGCACACCGCAGGGCACGGGGGCAGGGTGGCTCTGGGCATCTTTGGTGGTGATCAGAGAGGCACACCGCAGGGCACGGGGCAGGGTGGCTACGGGCATCTTTGGTGCTGATCAGAGAGACACACCGCAGGGCACGGGGCAAGGTGACTGGGGGCACTTTGGTGGTGATCAGAGAGGCACACCGCAGGGCACGGGGCAGGGTGGGCTCTGGGCATTTTTGGTGTGATCAGAGAGACACACGCAGGGCACGGGGCAAGGTGACTCGGGGCATCTTTGGTTGATCAGAGAGGCACACCGCAGGGCACAGGGCAGGATGGCTCGGGGCATCTTTGGTGGTGATCAGAGAGGCTCACCGCATGGCCGGGCAGGGTGGCTCGGGGCATCTTTGGTGGTGATCAGAGAGGGCACCCCCGCGGGCACGGGGCAGGGTGGCTCGGGCACTTTGGTGGTGATCAGAGAGGCACACCGCAGGGCACGGGGCAGGGTGGCTCTGGGCATCTTTGGTGGTGATCAGAGAGACACACCGCAGGGCACGGGGCAAGGTGACTCGGGGCATCTTGGTGGTGATCAGAGAGGCACACCGCAGGGCACAGGGCCAGGATGGCTCGGGGCACTTTGGTGGGGGATCAGAGAGACACACCGCAGGGCAGGGGGCCAGGGTGACTCGGGGCATGTTTGGTGGTGATCAGAGAGACACCCCGCAGGGCACGGGGCAGGGTGGCTTGGGGCATCTTTTGTGGTGATCAGTGAGGCACACCGCAGGGCACGGGGCAGGGTGGCTCGGGGCATGTTTGGTGGTGATCAGAGAGACACACCCCCAGGGCACGGGGCAGGGTGGCTCGGGCATCTTTGGCAACACTTCTCAGCTGTTATGATCGAGAAAAAAACAAACAACAACATGAATTCAAAAAGAACCACAACACAGGAATGTAATAATTGGGTTGCCTTGTATAGGAGATATTTAGCAAAAAAGCCCCAGTGGTGTCCTATCTTGGTCTTTGTCTATACTGCGATCGTTCGCGGGAAATCCTTAACCATATCCGTCTGCTTAATAAACATATGTACAGATTGGCAATACGGGTATAGGCTATTTAAATTTTTATTTGAAAGCTGTGAAGTAGCATTTTAGTCTCGCCGGTACGGATCGATCAGCAAGAACATGAGAACATAAGAAATAAGGAAGCTACAAGAGGCCGTGAGACCTACACGTGGTTGTTCCTGTTACTTAACACTACCTACATCCATCTCCAGGAGCCCCTGTTATATATACACGGAAATGAAGCAGATGCTGTGCTGGATTAAGAGTGTTTGAGGGCCCCTGTGTGCAAGGCAAGATTTGAGGCACTTTAAGGATCCTGATAAGCGCAGGAAGCGAGTGGAGTGGCCGCAGATCAAGGCGTTTCCCCCCGTATCGCTTTCTTCCTGTCGGCAAACTGTTTAACGCTCCAGCTTCAAAGGTCGTTTGGTGTCTGAGTTTGTGATATACACCTTAAATTTATGATTTTTGCTGGAATTTTTTATTTATTAGCACTTCAGCACCAGTTAGTGTCAGTGTGTCGTTCAGCTCAAGTAGGCTCTACTACGAGACACAGTTGATCAGCTGCGCAACCACGCAAGTGTTCCGCCATTGTCGCATTGGACCCAACTTTCCAATGAACCTTAGATGAATCGTCGCCAATATATCAATATCATCAATGTTACGCATATCATTATCATTATCCTCATTACAATAATCTATAAATATCTTTATCATTCCCAGGGTTGGTCGCCGAGGCGGAGAGCGATGGGTGGCCGGGGTCTGGATTTCCTCGCCTTGTGTAAGTGTTCTGTGGATAACCAGTGGTGTACCGAGGGGGGGGGGGGGCATTCGGCCATGCCCCCCTTCCTTTTGCAAAGAATAAATATTAATAAATAAGTATTAAACGAAAATATTTTTGTTTTTTTGTTTACGTATACAGTATATAAAAAATATTCCTAACCAGTATATTACTTTCTTTTTATCTTAACATGTAGTTCTAAAGTAAGTAGTGCTGTTTTGAGGGTAGATTTTTGTAGTCCAAATTACAGAAATGAACAAGATTAAAGACAATGTTTGCTCAAGTAGTATAAAACTAGTCTTTTCAGAGTATTTAAATCCCCCAGATTTATGTTGTACTTATATCCTACCAACAAAGTTCTAACATGTAGAATCAATGTATATGTATGTAGCAATGCATGTATGTATAAATATGTTATAAAATTAACCTAACCCGAATCCCCAAGCTGTATGGGGTCGCTGCGCTTGCACAAATAATGGGCGCAGAAAATAAACATATATATATATATATATATATATATATATATATATCTTGATATTTCAGGGTGACAAAGACACTCGTCATACTTGGGGTTGTTTATGCGTAACGTTTCGCCAAAGGCACTTGGCATCATCAGGCTAAAAATAGTTAAAAATTTAATATATTGCAATGCTAAAAAGCGAACATCTAAAAAATTATTTCTAAGAAACAATAAAATATTCCTATATTATCTAAAATTACTAACTAATAAATAAAATATAATTTGTACTTAACGGACCTTGGTGTGTATCTTGTCTGAGTTGGTAGAGGACTGAATGAACACTAGTTTCGTGGGTAACATTTCAGCTTGTGTGGGGCGATCGAACCGAGAGTCGGGCAATCGAAACAGTGATAGTCATTTGAGTATATGTAGTTGGTGTGAAATGACTTGGTTATTAAGATCAGGGGACAGATGCTTGATGTGTATGGATTCTAATAATTTAGTGTCACTAGGGCAGTGTGCCTTGGATAGGATACTAAAGTCATTCATAGAAAAAGGGTGATCTAAATCATGTGAGTCGTGAGCGGATTGCAGATTGGCGAAGGTGAAGAAATGGGGTTAGAACAGTACGGCAGAAAACACCTTTTATGACTCCCAGAAAGCCCTAAGGGTTAGATTCCTGGTAGTCTCGACGACGTATCTAGCTACAACTAGAACATTTGAATTCGTAAAAATTATGTTAGAAATAAGGGCTTTAGGTATAGAGTCTTTATATTTGAAATGAGTTTCTTAAGGTAAATGAATTAGTAAAAATAATTTAAATTATTGAGTTAGGAAGAGTAACTTAAGTAGATCATTGAGTTTTTTTCGAAAGGTGTTGTAACTGAGATGGCCTGTAAAATGGGAGTTTAACATAGTGTGTGTTTAAGATGGGGTTTCGGGTTCGTCGACTCTGGGTTGAACGTTTTATCTAAGAACTTTGAGAGGTTGCTTCATATTAATTTGAGGGGGGTAGCCATTATGGAAAAAAATTAGTAAGGAGTTTGATCTCATTATCAAAGGAAAAACCAATTAGAAGAGAAACTATAGCATCTGTGTAGTGGGGTCTAATAGTATGATTTTAAAAAAAAGGTTAGGGATGAATGAAACATATTGAGTTCCCAAGCCAGTGAAAGTAGGGCTTTCTATAAGCCTGAGGTGGTAAGGTAATTATTTTCGAGTAACTAGGATATCTAAAATAAAATGGTAATTTCAATAAATGTCCCCTTTATTGATACCTAAATCGTAGGTATAGTAATGATTCTCTTATCCCAATACCGTAAACTAGAGAAGACTGATTACAAAGTAAAAAAGACTAACTAGATAAGAATTTTGCAAACCTGTAAAACTTATGGAATAATTACCTAACTTCCTCCAATTTAAATTATATAAACCCATGCTAAACAAATACATCTACATATAAGTCATTTCAATTCAAATTACTAACTTCGAATTAAAAAAGAAAAACAGGCTACTTAAAAACACATAGATGACTTTAATCAAACTAAATTGATCTGAAAAAACATTGTCATGGCTTGGATTTTAATTGTCTTTTTAATAGGATTAGTACGTAGTAATGACTCTAAATTCGAAACAGCCAAAGCTTGTTGTCTAAGGAAAAAACTGTGCTCTCTAGGCATTTCCTCTGGAAACAACTCTGTTAATAAGGATAAAGTCGGTAATTAATCTTTCTAACCGTTCGTTAACTCCTGCTGAAAAAGATTTAATCTCACTCGATTACCCTTTTGCCTTACAAAAATTTAATATTGACTATGTCAATCACTACTTTACATTTGAGAAGCTTTTAATACACTTTAAATATAAAGCTAAAAAACACTTATTACGGAGAGGGATTAACTTAATTCAAAGGAATCTCTACTATTGCCCATTCACATATCGCGAATCAATGAATTCAAAACATTCATTCCCCAAAACTCCCACAATTCCCCCATTGATGCCCTTATACCCTTAAATATGGATGATACTATCCTAATCACTAGACCCGAGAAAGGACAGCGGGCTACAGTAATTTTAGATATAAAAAACGAGTACATTAACAAACTGAATCCATCCGTGTTGATAAAACAAAATTTAAAGTCCCTCGCTGACAAAAACCATTTCTTTCATTACTAAAATGGAGGATAAAGACTATCCGTCAACTTATAACATTACTTAAATTAAAAGTCATTACTAAAGATGTTTTCCATTATAATTTCCTAGTGGCTCTTCTCCGGGTGCCTCTATGGATTACAAAAACACATAAACTAGGAACCCCTTAAGTCCTAATTCTTAGTAGATAGGCCCTTTAACTATAACTAGATAAATACTTCGTCCCAATAATTGACCCACTACACTAGTAATGAAACACACAATTCAGAACTCTTTGAATTTTTGCACGATGAATTAAAAAACAAATTAAACGTAAACAACGCGGTAAGGCTAGTTGACATCCAGTACTATTTCAAAATATTCCATTAGATGAGACTATTGAAATAATCACTGATAGTTTATTCATAAAGTACAATTTTTCTTAATTACACAAAAAAACAATTCTTGTTTATTAACTTAGCTATAAAAGACTCTCCATTTATATTTAACAAAAAACTTACGTCAAACTGATGGTGTTCCATGGGATCGTGCCGGGTCCTTCATTTGCGAATGCTTTTTTATGTCACCATGAGGACATGTGGCTGGTCTAACTGTCCTAAGCATTTAAACCTTTTTAGTATTAAACGATCATTGTAGACAGACGACACTTTTTTACTTTTAAAATAACCGGCACTTCCCTATTTCTGAAGTACCTTAATTCTCAGCACCCCAAACATTAAGTTCACAGATGAAATTGAAAAACAATCATCACTAAATTTTTAGATAGCCTAGTTACTCGTAAAAAATAATTACCTTACCACCTCAGTCTATAGAAAAACACCTACTTTCAATGGCTTGGGAACTCAATTGTTCATTCATCACCTAACCTTTTTAAAATCAATACATTAAGACCCTTACTACACAGATACTATATTTCTCTTCTAATTGCGTTCCTTTGATAATGAGATCAAATTCATTACTAATTTTTTTCAAAATAATGGGACTACCCCCTCAAATTAATGAAGCAACCATCTCAAGTTCTTAGATAAAAAGTAAACCAGAGTCGAACGAAACCGAACCCAAATTTAGACACACACTATGTTAACTCCCTTTTACGGCCATCTCAGTTACACCATTCGAAAAAAACTGAGAGAGAATGATCTATTAAGTTACATCTTCCTAACTCAAAATTTTATTTTTTTATTTTTTTTTACTATTCATTTACCTTAAGAATCATTTCAAATATAAAGACTCTATACCTAAAGCCCTTAGTTCTAACATAATTTACGAATTCAAATGTTCTAGTTGTGAACGCTAGACAGTCGGCGAGACGGGACAAGGAAGCTAACTCTTGGGCGTTCTGAGCATAAAGGTTTCGGCACGTACTGGTCGACCCATTTCTTCACCTTCGCAATCTGCAATCAGCTCACCACTCACATGGTTTAGATCATCTTTTTCATGAAAACTTTAGTCTCCTTATCAAGGCACCACTACCCTAGTGAACACTAAATTATTAGATCCATACACATCAAGCATCTGTCCCTAGATCTAATAACCAAGTCATTTCACACCAAAACTACATATACTCAAATGACTATCACTGTTCGATGGCTCGACTCTCCGGTTCGATCGCCCCCAACACAAGCTGAAATGTTACCCACGAAACAGTGTTCATTCAGTCCTCTACCAACTCAGACAGTATACACACCAAAGGTTCCGTCAGTACAAATTATATTTTATTTATTAGTTAGTAATTTAGAAATATAGGAATATTTTATTGTTTTGAGAAATAATCTTTTAATGTTCGCTTTTTTAGCATGCAATATATAATTTGTGACAATTTTTTTATTTTTTATATATATATATAGTATATATATATTATATATATATATATATTTATATATATATAATATTTATATATATAATATATATATATAATAATATACTTATATATATATATATATATATATTATATATATATATATATTATCTATATATTTATATATATCATATATATATATATATATATATATAAATATATATATAATCATATATATATATATATACGACGGTGCAGAAGGTTATGAGTTTCTTCGGGGATCGAACTCAGGTCCACCGAGAACGCCACTCGGAAATGCCTAACCACTCCTCTACCTCCTCCCCATAGATATAGATATTTATATATTATATATATATATATATATATATATATATATATATTATATATATATATATATATATATATATATATATATATATATATATATTGGGGAGGAGGTAGAGGAGTGGTTAGCATTTCCGAGTGGCGTTCCGTTGACCTTGAGTTCGATCCCCGGAAGAAAACCAAAAACTTTCTGCACCGTTCGAGTGGCCTAAGAACACCCACATGCCCTGACACATTAAAACTTTCTTCGATTGCGAGTGTATCAAGAGGACACAGGGGGGCGGCATTGAGCCTCTAATCACAGGCTTCACTATTAAAAATCCTGCGGCGCCACCACGGGCGAGGACCAACATCACAGCCCTCAAGTGAGCCTCCAGAGCCTACCATCCAAGCCGGTCACCACTGCCTACAGGCGCTATAGGCACAAATGTAATATATAAGTATATATATATAGATATATAATAGAGGCAATACTTTCTCCATGAGGGAATCTTGATCTAAAATGAAGATATAAACAGCGCGGGTAGAAACATCTTGATTGTTTTCGAACGTTTCGGCTATACATAAGCCATTCATCAGCTAAATCGGATACAAAATGTTTTTGTTAAAATGAAAATATACAAGTTATAACATTATTTGCACATTTAAATGCCTAACCTAAAATAAATAAAATAAGAGTACAAAAATTATAAAACAGTAATAAAAATAAAAATACTACACTACCAATCAAAATCGCAGTGGAGTGTGGATCCCACATGGTCTAAAAGCCAGGAGCGGGGTTGAGGTGCCCTGTGCGCAGAGAGACGGTTTGTGGTGGTGGGTGAGGAGGCTCTCACCTATCCACGGTGGAGTCGTGGGGACCTTGTGTGTAATATATAAAGTCGTGATTGACATTGGGTGGACTGAGGCTTCGGAGATGATCCCGAATGGCTGAAAATGGTGGAGTTGGA
>JACEEZ010021341.1:66973-69473 GCA_016584305.1 Chionoecetes opilio | reverse complement strand
GGAGGTCCTGTCCAAGGCCATGGGACAGCTGGAGCAGGGCCACAGAGACGACCCATCAACCAAGGTGGACTCCCCACCGTCACAGGGAGGCGTGGGGTGAACCTCTTTATAAAAGTACAACAACCCCTCTCTCCATATCAGCTGCAGTGGAGAGCTGTTCAACTCAGGACGGGGACAATCCTGAGGGCCAAGAGGGTAAGCTCTCACCGCCTACAACTTTGAGCAGATGGTCATCCCTCAAGGGGAACCGGGAGGTGCAGCTGGACAAGCAAGGAGGAGGAGGGCCAGGGGGTGATGATAAGAGCTTGAGGAGATGCAGTAGTGAAATAGAGTGAACTGTGCTGTCCCTCTTCCTGCTGGGCCATTCGCGTGCTGTGTGTGTGTGTGTGGGTGTGTGCGTGTTGTGTGGTTTTATATTTTTAAATAAAAATTTGTCAGTTTAAAAATAAAATATTACAATGTTTTAATGTGCCTAATGTAGTGTAAGTAAAAATATACTTTTTTTGCTTAATACAGTGTTTTCTTAGGTAGGCAAAGTATCAGCCAAAGCTACATTTTTGGTATCGCAGTATCGCGGCGATTACGATCGCTTTAAGAAAAAAGATCGTAGCGGAGTATCGCAGTATCGCGTATGTTTTAAGAAAATCCGAAAAGTAGCGGGTATCGCGTATCGAATTAGCGGGAAAAAAGTACGCAGTATCGTTATCGCACTACCAAAAAAAAGTATCGCGCCCACCTGCTGATTTAGGGGGATCTTATCAGCGGGAATCAGGGGGACCGATAGGCGACTAGTCTATCTCCAGATCTATTTAATAATGTAAGGATTTGAAGGTAATATTGACTGCCTGTCTACCTGTTGTATCCAAAATTGGACAACCTGATATCGGCTCTAATATTGTTAGCAATTCCGCCATATAATGAGTTCCTATGTATTCATCCACCAACAATTTAGTAAGATGGTTGGCGTTGGAATTAGTATGGGATGGCATGTGGTATGAAGAATCAGCTTTCAAATTTCGTCCTCGACACCTAATATACCCCTCATGATCTAGTACAGAACCTAATAATTTGGTCAATTTGTACCTAGGGGGCTGGCTGAGGCAAGAGATGATATTCCTCAGGAAAATACCGCGTTGTATTGTTTGACCCAAACTTCAAAGGGTCAGAGCTATCCCTTTTAATGGATTGGAAAGACTAAATTTGTAGTCTATAATTAGTTTTGCTCAGTAAGGAAAACCTTTCAATGTCTATCCACAAGGATCTGGGATCAATTCTGGCTTCTTTTGGGGATTCCCAATTAGATCTACAGATATGTCTGCTGAGTGGAAGCCTGTTCAGGCATATTATTACACTCTTTCAGCAAAGAAGGCCTTTAAACCATAATCCCGCTGTGTAATTGAGGTTATATTTCACTTGCGACACATTTATTATTAGGATTTCATTAGTGGCAATATATTCATTATGAATGGGAATACACTTCCTCTACTCCTCACTCTATTGGTGTGGGCAAGAACGTGTTCCCAATTCTGGTAATTAGTAGGGTTGTACGTACATGACTAGGAATAACTTCGCCTCTGTTCGGCTTGGTGAGTATGTGGGATGGTCCCATTATTACCTACCACAGCAACTAGTGAATCATAGAGGACGTTATGTCTTTTGATGACCCTGCCCTAAGGTAACGCCCAAAATTAATCAGCGCCATTATTAATTGGAAGGACCATCAACGTCCCGAAGGTATTACAACTAGTTAAACTTTATCTGCTCAGCATTTCAGCTGTGTCTTTTAGTCCATTAAAGTTAAAACTAATAGCCATATTAATAACTACTACAGCAGCTACCCTACATTATATTTTCCTAATGGACTAGCGGTTGAACTATATCAAAGGTTTCAATCAAATATTGGGGGATACGCCGGACCCAATTTAGGGCCATTTCATTAAAACCTTTTAAAAAAACCCTATGATCCTACTAGCTACAGATCTTTATTTCTCTTCTAATTGGTTTTCCTTTGATAATGAGATCAAACCCTTACTAATTTTTTCCAAAATAATGGCTACCCCCTCAAATTAATTGAAGCAACCATCTCAAAGTTCAATCCTCAAATCTGCAATCCGCTCACACTCACATGATTTAGATCACCCTTTTTCTATGAATGACTTTAGTATCCTATCCAAGGCACACTACCCTAGTGACACTAAATTATTAGAATCCATACACATCAAGCATCTGTCCCCTGATCTTAATAACCAAGTCATTTCACACCAACTACATATACTCAAATGACTATCACTGTTCCGATTGCTCGACTCTCGGTTCGATCGCCCCACACAAGCTGAAATGTTACCCACGAAACTAGTGTTCATTCAGTCCTCTACCAACTCAGACAGTATACACACCAAGGTCCGTTCAGTACAAATTATATTTTATTTATTAGTTAGTAATTTTAGATAATATAGGAATATTTTATTGTTTCTTAGAAATAATCTTTTAATGTTCGCTT
>JACEEZ010021341.1:51973-61973 GCA_016584305.1 Chionoecetes opilio | reverse complement strand
TATATACAAGCACGTATATATTTAATAAGAGATGTTACTCTCACGAGTGTCTGGAGTGAACTGACATCTATGCCAGCGGCGGCGACCGGCCGCACGAATCCTACCTACACGTGTCAAATCGTCGGTGGCGGCGAGGCACCCCTACCAATAACTGCCACGTATACACGCAGAATAGGAGCAATATTATAACGACGACCAATAGCCAGTCGCTCCAAATTAAGGTGCTAATATAAGATGAAAATGCTTTATACCAATGGGAAAGTTCAATTATCCTATCCCAGCACTTATCATTTACTTAAGTTACCTTAATTAATACCCATTACCATTATAATTATATATATATATACAACCCTACGCTCCCCCTTTGATGAGCGGACAATACCTCCCTCTAAAGAGGGGGGAAACAAACCACCACTCTGCCAATTATTGAGAGGGTGGAAAGTGGATAATTTCCACAACTGGGGGCCAGCAAAAACTGAAGTTCCGCTTCAAGTGACATCACCCCAGGCCACATAGCGCCGGAACATTTGAATAGAGGTTTCGGCACTTTGGTCCTTGGCTATTTCCAAATTAATAGTCCTGATAGAAGTACAAGTGAATGTGCAGACATATACTTGATCGGAGGGAGAGTTATCTCCTGAAATTATAATATCTCCAGTATAGCCATCACCATTGACCTCAAATGGTTTTAGGCAGAGGTGGGCGAGAGCGATACTTAGTGCGATACTGCGATACTGCGATACTATCGCACCGCCAAAAAAGAATCGCAGTATCGCAAAACATTCAAAGTAGCGGAGTATAAATATCGCAACTCAAGTATCGCTTAAATTTCCCGCGATACTTTAAAATACGACCTTAAACAAAAGTTTTTCAGCAGCAACGCGCATAGATTTGGCGCCTTACTGGCATAACAGCTTTCTAGCACACAGAACATTTCGTCATTTATCGATTCACGATCGCACTAATCGCACAACGTCAAATTTGTATCTCTTAAAACAACTCTGGGGGGGAGGGAGAGGAGGAGGCTCAGCAGAAGAAGTAGCGCCAGAACTTTTTTGACCTGGTCAACCCCAGGGTCGTCCCTGCTGCCAGGAGGCAGGCTGAGCTGGGGGAGGTCCTGACCAAGGCCATGGACAGCTGGGAGCAGGTCCACAGCGACGACCCCATCACCAAGGTGGACTTCCCCAGCGTCCACAGGGAGGCGTGGGTGAACCTCTTTATAAAGTACAACACCCCTCTCTCCATATCAGCTGCAGTGGAGAGGCTGTTCAACTCAGGCGGGGACATCCTGAGGGCCAAGAGGTCAGCTCTCACCGCCTACAACTTTGAGCAGCTGGTCATCCTCAAGGGGAACCTGGGGAGGGTGCAGCTGGACAAGAAGGAGGAGGAGGGCCAGGGTGATGATAAGGAGCTTGAGGAGATGCAGTAGTGACTAGTGAACTGTGCTGTGTGTGTGTGTGTGTGTGTGTGTGTGTGTGCGTGTGTGTGTGTTTTATATTTTAAATAAAATTTGTCAGTTTAAAAATAAATATATTACAATGTTTTAATGTGCCTAAACTGTAGTGTAAGTAAAATATATCTTTTTTTGGCTAATATAGTGTTTTCTTAGGTAGCAAAGTATTGTAAAGCTACATTTTTGGTATCGCAGTATCGCTGCGATACTATCGCTTTAAGAAAAAAGGATCGGTAGCGGAGTATCGCAGTATCGCGTATCGTTTTAAGAAAATCCGAAAAAGTAGCGGAGTATCGCGTATCGAATTAGCGGGAAAAAAGTATCGCAGTATCGTTATCGCACTACCAAAAAAAAGTATCGCGCCCACCTCTGATTTAGGAGCTCTTTATCAGCGGGAAATTCAGGGGGACCTTGATAGGCGACTAGTCTATCTCCAGATCTATTATAATTAATGTAAGATTTGAGGTAATATTTGACTGCCTGTCTACCATGTTGTATCCAAAATTGACACCTGATATCGGCTAATATTGTAGCAATTCCGCCATATAATGAGTTCCTATGATATTCATCCACCAACAATTTAGTAAGATGGTGGCGTTTGGGAATTAGTATGGGATGGCATGTGGTATTTGGAAGATCAGCTTTCAAATTTCGTCCTCGACACCTAATTATACCCTCATGATCTAGGTACAGACCTAATAATTTGGTCAATTTGTACCTATGGGGGCTGGCTGAGGCCAAGAGCTGATATTCCTCAGGAAATACCTGCGTTTGTATTGTTTTGACCCAAAACTTCAAAGGGTCAGAGCTATCCCTTTTAATGGATTGGAAGACTAAATTTGTAGTCTTAATTAGTTTGCTCAGTAAGGAAAACCTTTCAATGTCTATCACAGGATCTGGGATCAATTCTGGTTCCCATATTATATCTACAGATATGTCTGGCTGAGTGGAAGCCTGTTCAGGCATATTATTACACTCTTTCAGCCAAGAAGGGCCTTTAAACCATAATCCCGTGTTTAATTTGAGGTTATTATTTCCTTGCGACACATTATTATTAGGATTTTCATTAGTGGCAATATATTCATTATGAACTGGAATATCACTTTCCTCTACTACCTCACTTATTGGTGTGGGCAAGAAAGTGGTTCCAATTCTGGTAATTAGTAGGGGTTGTACGTACATGACTAGGAATACTCGCCTCTTGTTCGGCTTGGTGAGTATGTGGGATGGGTCCCATTATTACCTTACCACCAGCACTAGTGAACATAGAGACGTTATGTCTTTTGATGACCTGCCCTAGGTAACGCCCAAAATAATCAGCGCCTATTATTAATTGGAAGGGACCATCAACGTCCCCGAAGGTATTACTAACTAGTTTAAAACCTTTATCTCTCAGCATTTCAGCTGTGTCTTTTAGTCCATTAAAAGTTAAACTAATAGCAATATTAATAACTACTACAGCAGCTACCCTACATTTATATTTTCCTAATTGGACTAGCGGTTGAACTATATCAAAGGTTTCAATCAATCATTGGGGGCATACGCCGGGGGGCGCGTCGCCTCGCCCACCCTACGACGCCACTCCCGGGGGTCACCACGCGCGAGCTCCCATGCAGGCTCCTTTCCCATACCAAGCAGCTCTCGACAAGAAACATCAACTTGTCCCAGCCACGAACCTTGTGGGCGCCCCCTTGGCCTCCTCCACGCCGGATTGTCTCTTACAGATACAACCCGATGGGAAGGATCGGTTTCAGGGTAGCGTGCCACATGCCCATATAGCCGAAGTTGGCGCTGACGGACTATGCAGATAATAGGCCTCGATTCAGTCTCACGGTGCAATCGCTGATTTGACACGTAATCATCCCAGCGATACCCCATGATTCTGCGAAGACACTTATTACCAAAGGCATTGATTCGTCTCTTCAAGTCACTATTTAGTGCCCATGTCTCACCACCATAAAGTAAGACAGGGATCACAAGCGATTTGAAGATCCGGATCTTTGTCCTCCTGCCCAGGTACCGACAACGCCAAATACTCCCGCTGAGCGAGTCCATAACACCGTGGGCTATGCCAATCCGCCGTAATACTTCTTGACATGACCCGCCGTCATTATGGACTGCGCTACCAAGGTATGTAAAACTTTCCAAGATCTCAATGTCCTCGCCACACGCATGAACACATACTGTACTGCTTCATCTAGTAAGTCTCCAAAAACCTGGACCTTGGTCTTGAGCCAGGAGACCTCAAGTCCCAAAGGCTTTGCCTCCTCGTGCAGCGCCTCGAGAGCCATCACCAGGACCTCAAGCGACTCAGCAAAGATTACTGCATCATCGGCAAAAACAAGATCAGTGATCTTGGTGTTGCCGACGGATGCTCCACAATCACTTTGAACTACAACCTTGTCCAATACCCAGTCCATACAAGCGTTGAAAAGTGATGGGGCAAGGACGCACCCTTGCCTCACTCCTGTATTCACAGGAAAGAAGCTGGATACACCTGCTCCACGCTTCACAGCACTCTCAGTCCCAGAATACAGACCAGTTATCAAACCAATAGTCCTTGCAGGAATCCCTCGAAGTCGCAGAAGATTCCAGAGTGACTCACGATGCACTGAGTCAAACGCCTTCTTGAGATCAACATAGGCTGCAAGCATCCCCTGTCGAAACTCACGTCGGCGTTCCACCAGGACACGAAGCGCTAGGATACGGTCCGTTGTTGACTTACCAGGCGTGAACCCAGACTGCTGTGGTCTCTGATGCTTCATCAGATGACTGCGAATCCGTGTCAGCAATAGATGGGCAAGCACCTTGCCTGGTACGCTGAGCAGTGTAATACCGCGGTAATTGTTGCAGTCCTGACGGTTCCCTTGCCCTTTCCAGATAGGGACGACCAGCCCCCTTTTCCAGTCAGGAGGAATGGTACCTGATTGCCACACGGCAGTCAGGACAGCATGCAACCCGCGGATCATGGCCTCACCCCCAGCTTTGTGGAGCTCCGCACTGATATTACAAACACCAGCTGCCTTTCCACCCCTCAACTTTGCTACAGCCTCTCTGACTTCGTCAAGAGAGGGTGCGGTTTCGTCAATGGGAGGATCGGCATCCACTGCCTGTAACCCAGTGGTGTGAAGCTGCTCAGTTGAAGGGTCCACCGTGAACAACCGCCCAAAGTACTCAGCCCAACGAGCCATCTGCCCATCCATGTCCGACACGAGGCGCCCATCTGCTGTTCGAATAGCACTCTCCCGAGATGGAGACTTTGAACGGAGCTTCTTCAGGGCTCGGTAGGCGGGTCGGAGGTCATTAGCGTTCAAATGACCCTCGACATCCTCAGCGAGACTCCTGACATACCTCTCCTTGTCTCTCCCCAGGAGGGTTCTAGTCCGGCGTGACAGAGCCCTGTGCTGGTCCTGGTTCCCAGCCAGCCTGGCAGCGCGACTCTCCTTCGATTTTCACCAGCGTCTCCGTCGAGACATAACCACGCCTTGACCTCGGCCGCTCTCCAATACACTCCTTGTCAGCCTGTAGAGTTTCACGTTTGAAGGTATCCCACAGTTCTACAGGGTCCCCAAGAGCACCGAGCACATCAAACCGATTTGAGACTGCCACCGCATACTCATGAGCACATGTCAAGTCCTTCAGTTTCTCAAGATGAACTGTATGTACTCTTGAGATTCTTCTGGACTTGACATGAAGTTTAAGTGTAGCAACAACAAGTCTGTGATCTGTTCCAAAGAACTCAGCACTCCGGTATGCCCTGCAGTTCTGGAGGATCCTCCAACGAGTACTAACGAGGATGTGGTCGATCTCCTAAAAGATACACATTGCTGAGATGAAATGAGATATCCATACATCCAATCATCTCTCTCTCTCTCTCTCTCTCTCTCTCTCTCTCTCTCCTCTCTCTCTTCTCTCCTCTCTCTCTCTCTCTCTCTCTCTCTCTCTCTCTCTCTCTCTCTCTCTCTCTCTCTCTCTCTCTCTCTCTCTCTCTCTCTCTCTCTCTCTCTCTCTCTCGTATCAGGGAAAGATATCAAGGAAAGCAACATTATTTTCTTTATTATGCACTTTTCATCTTGCTTAGAACATTTTGTATATCAAAAATAATATGGCTCACCCAATACAAATATCAGAACATATTCTTGGATGAAAAGTCAAATCAAGGAAAAGTCTGTTTCTCTTTGTATTACCATGATGCATAACAAGCATTTCACATATGAGTATTTTTGCATTATTTTACTTAAGTGAATTGATAAATGTATTGTATTTCGGTAACATGCAAAGGACATTTTGTTCTCTATAGAATGTGTCTCTTGCGGCGAAATTTTGATTATGAAATTTGCAATTAACATAATTATATCGTTCATCATTGTACAATTTAATGCAAAAAAAAAATTCACATTGAATATGATAAAGCGTCATCAGAAAAACAAACATTTGTGTTTAGTAGTCATAAGAGGAACATGATGACTAAACAACAGCCACGGGGCACACCGCGTAACAGCGTCATCGCGCCTCGCCTTGGTGGCTCAGTGGCGGGACGTGAGCGGAACCCAGGCTGTGGGAGGCAGTGTGTGTGTCGGGAAGATATTACACAAGATACACACTTTGACGTATGCAACACATAAACTGCTGCACAACGCTCGTGTTCATGAAACTAAGGGACGTTCTATACATGAATTATGTTCCGAAGACAAAAGCTTATGAGGATATATTATCCTATGCAAATATCCTATTCTGTTTTGTTCTCATCTGATAACACCTTTTTGTTATTCTTTGGGAAAACAATCTTTGAATTATATAGTACAATGATGAACAGTATTATGCAAACACAGGAATATCAGTTACAGTGTGTGAAAACCGCTGCCCTGCGCGACCCAAAGTAAACCATCAACAATATAACACGCATTACCTTTCCCGCGAGATCGTATCTTACACGTATTGACACTCCCTGCCAGAGCTGGGCGGTCCGGAACTTTGGTCCGCACCTCCGCAACTCCGCAACTTGCGGAACCGCCATTTGGTTGCGGACCTAGGATTGCGGACCACTCAAAATCAAGGTCCGCTACCACTACTTTCAAAAGACATTTTTTAGCATGGGGTCAGATGTCCTGAGGGCAAAGAGGTCTTCCCTGACGGCCAAGAACTTTGAAATGCTCATCTTCATGAAGGGCAACCTCAAGATGTTGAACATGAGGAAGCTGAAGAGGCAGGAGGAGGAGGAGGAGGAGGAGGAGGAGAGGAGGAGGAGGAGGAGGAGGAGGAGGAGGAGGAGGAGGAGGAGGTGCCAGACCCGGACAATTAGTGTAGCGGAGCAGTTTTTGGTCTTTTACTGGAATTTTTTGGTGTTTTGTCATTATAAATATAAAATAATAAACATTGTCTAGTTATTAAGCCATTTTTTGTTATTTATTAATATTTATTAAATTAATAGGTAGTTATTAAGTTATTGTGGACTTGTAAACAAAAACGTGCGGAACTACAGTTGCGGAACCTCAAAATGCCAAAAGTTGCGGAGGTGCAGGATGGGGAACTCCAGCCTAAAGGGTGCGGAGGTGCGGGGTGCGGAACCTGAAAAAAGGTGCGGTGCCCAGCTCTGCTCCCTGCTATCATTTACCAGGCCTGACTTCCTCTTTTCTGGGAATATAATTATACGTGGGCCTCTTCCTCAGAAATCTTTCCAACACGCCACGAAAACATTGATAGCACTGCGTGTGTTGGTGTGCATTCTTCCTGTTTGGCAATAGAATAAGGAAGAGAAAAGTATTTCATATACAAACTTATCTACCCAAACGAAAAGACGAAAACAGAAGCAAGAAGAAGAAGAAGAAGAAGTCGGGAAATTTGGAAGAGAACATAATTAACAGGATGAACAAAATAATAAGAAAGGCAAGAGAATGGGGAAGAGGAAAAAAAGACTATGAAAGAGAGTGAACAGTTTCAGTGCGAGAAAGAAAGATACGAAGAGGAAAAAGGCAGGTAAAATAGAAGAGTGGCAATAACTAAGAGGAGGAGGAGGAGGACGGGAGAACACTAAGACAGAGGAAGACAATGGGGAGGAAGACGCTGCGCGATTGTCGAGAAGGAAAAGGGAATTTTCAGCTGAAAATCAGTATTTCATGGAAAGTTGTGATATATTTGTACGGAGTCAAGGTGCCTTGGGACATTATTCTAAACCTCGCATTCATAAACACATTTCAAGAAGAGATTGCTACCTTCGTTGAAACAAGGGTTGTTTGATTTAAATCTAGTTGATTTTAATCACTGAATTAAATCATGATTTAAATAAAAGAATTTTTGTTTTAAATCACAGATTTAAATCATAACCTTATCATTATTTGAAAACGAAAGGGGAAAGAAGAAAAATAAAGCAAATGGGCTTTATGAACACCAATTTTATCATTGTAGTATAATTATATCATAATTTTACTACAATGAGTGGTGCGGGGGAATCCACTGTGGCACTTTCAGATAGCAAATTGCTATGTGGCTGTTTTCACACCAGAAATATTTTTTCTCAATTATATATATATATATTTTTGTTGTACTGTACAAAAAGCTACACTACTATAACCAAAAGTTGAATGTGCATGTTACTTTGGTTTATAAAAAGCCAAAGTGATATTAACCAAAGTTTAATGTGCATTATTATTATCAAACAAAAAAATATTACTCTTGTTCAACCGGCAAAGTAATTATTACTACAACAGAAATTATATAACATTATTATTTATTGAAATACACTGTATAGTGTATAGTGGAATTAGCATTATAAAGAAAAAGTATAGATAAATTTAAAGATACCCATAATAGTACAAATTCCTTTTTCATAATGTTTATTATCCAGAGTTAGCTAAGAGTAAGTACCTTGTAACTGCATATAATAAACAAATTCCACATGAATTTAATTTGTTAGACCCAACAAAGAATTTAAGCATGATCATGATCATGAGGAGGAGTGTGTTTATTCATGGACTTCAAAAGGAAAGCAAGTTTTGCTGCCTTCTCTGTAGCGAGGCGGTGCCTCAGTTTTGAGTGTACTGATATATGCATTGTAGGTTATATTCATGTTATATGCATTTTTAATTCACTTATTCTATCTTTTTTTATTCTTTATCTCGTTAAAATTTGCTAAACAATATCCTGTAGTAGTTAGATTTCATGTAGAACTTCATATTAATAAAAAAAATCGATTAAATTCAAATAAATCAGATTGAAATCAAATAAATCAGATATTTTTTTTTTTTTTTAAATAAAAAAAATCTACAACTCTGCTATGTTCTAACGGTATTTTTACTATTGTCGTCAAGCCCTGTGTCTTCACATGCTGCCTGTCACACTTCTCCTTCTTTGTCACTTCGTGCATCTATTTCTTACTAAATAAATTTCATCCTAAAGAAGGCAAGCCGCACTAATCCTTCATTATACAGACTCATTAGTTTGACTTCATGTCCCTTTTATAGGTGCTTTTATTGAATCTTCAAGAAATTATCAAGCATCTAGCAGAGAGAAAATCTGGTGTATTGCGGGATGCATCAGGTATCAACACTTAGTTCCTTCTTATCACCTTAACTAGACAAAAGATAATTTATCATATATAAATCACTTTAAGTAAACAAATCACTTTAAGTAATGGAAGGATGTGTTGAGTGAGCGAGGGTTCCGAGAGGGCGGCGGAGATGCAGGAAGTTACATCTCGCCAACATAAAGAACATGGAAGACTGGGTTTTGCACCGGTAATAGAACATTTGAATTAGTTAAAAGATGGGGAGCCATTGGTCATAACGAGAGTAATAAGTGCGGAGAAAAACAAATACGTGACACTCAGAAGATGTAATATGCAGAGCTGGGCACTAAATACATTGAATGTATTTAAATACTAAAAACATCGGAGAAGTGTATTTAAATACCAAATACTGAATACATTTTACGAATGTAGTATACAATTAGTATTAAATACTAAATACATAAATTGTATTTAAATACATTTGTAAATAATTTTACATACACACAGATTTTAATGCCATGAATTTAAATCTTCAAGTTTCGAAAGTATTCACTTATTTAATTATATAATCTCTGGAGGCACAAAATTATAAAATCTAAATTTCCAAACTTTCTTCTATTTGCAATATAAGTATGCATTCCATTGAGAGTTATATAAACCATCTACGACACTATGGAATCCATTCCGTGACATAATGTTCGATTTGCATTATTATCATAAAAGTTTGAACACACTTTCAACACTATGAAATTCTTGGAGCTAAATACACTATAGAAATGGCTGGAGGAAGCACCGAATACTAGTGACTGATGAGAACAGAATCCCAGACACGCTAACGATGTTTATCAGACAGCAGGACAGGAACTGAACTTGTCGTTAGAGCTCTATCACCCTGTCCCGCGGCTCCCGTCAGCCCATCGCCACCCACCACACATGCACCCCCCCTCCACCTCCCTCCTCCCCATTTCCCATTATCCTTGCTGCGGTAGATGCTGTAGATATGAATATGATAAGAAATTAGCACCGAGAATTTGTTCTTTGGT
>JACEEZ010021341.1:6973-41973 GCA_016584305.1 Chionoecetes opilio | reverse complement strand
TTACTCACTCATAGAGAAGTCACTGTGTATGACTTGCATGAAAATATATACAAATTCAGTGAGATGGTTGGGCCTGTTTCTTTGCTACCAACAAGTCAATCCTCGGCACAGTCTTTGAAAGAGCCACTCTTATGTCGTCTCTGACTGCCAGACGTGAACGTAACTTGTTTTTAATCAAGCACAGCGCTGATAATCCCTGCTCACAGCGGTATGTAGAAGTAAACATCAGGAGGTTCCGTACACATTTCTTTGCTAAAGCAGGGTAAGAACTCGCCATTGTTGACCAGAATCTTGTCAATGACAAACTATCGAAAGAATCTTTTGCAGTTGAGTCATTGACAAAGTCAACGAATTCGTCTTGTAATTCATCTGGAAGTGATCTAGGGTCCATCTTCAATGGATTTCGAATGAGTTGACAATCTAAGTATGTGATATCAGGAAAATAATTATCCGACTCTTGACTGAGAGAAATCAAGTGCTTCTGAATGAGAACACTGACCTCATCTACATCATCTTTACACAGAGCTGACAAACTGTCGCTCATATCCTCAAAAACTGCATACCGACCCGCTTGGACTTTTTCTTGCCAAAGTTTAAGTTTCATATAAAAGCTCGCAGCTTGTCGACAAAATCAATCACAGTTGCCGAGTAACCTTGAAGTGATCTGTTGACTGGATTGATGCGAGAAAATATATCATTGAGATAAGCCAGCTTCGTGATTCACCTGTTATTTGACAGCTTGTTGACAAACTTCTTTGTTTTTTCTTTCTTATTCCTGTCAAATAATTCTTTCAGCTCCTCATTTAACGCCTTCACGCCCAGATCTTTCCTTTGCTATAAAAAATCGTATATCGTTAGCCATAAAATTACGAAAAGTCACTTAATATACCAAATTAGTTAGTTGACGAGGATACTAAACAGGTCATATCTATTACATATTGCTTATATTCACAAAAAATCGCCTAATGGTACCCAAAATCCAATGGAAATTACGTTCTGGGTCTCAAGGGGTAAATGTCGCAACTCGAGCCACTACGTTACCCCTCGATAGCCATCTTACTTCTGTATGAAAAAGGAGTGACTCTTCCTCAGCATTAAGTTCCTGACACAAAAGATGCAGCATCCTTGTGTTCAACGAACTGTTTTTAATTGTCCAAGCTCGCTTCGCTCGCTTGGACACCTATTTCAGCCGAAATCAGGTGTCATATAGGATTGTAAAATGTTTCCACGAATTCATCTTCTTCTTCTTCTTGTGACTACTTTTGTAGGCAACAGGTATACGGGCGTAAAGGAAGAAATTTGGCACAAAAGGTTATATTTCGTCTCTTAACACATTGTCCAAGCGAGCGAAGCGAGTTTTAAGCATTTATGCTAAAATTCGTAATATATTGTGCCTGGTGACATTAGTGCAGTGGCGAAAGTAGTGTATTAGTGTAGTGCAAATTTAAAAAAAATTCGACATGTAGCCCTCACAATAACAGTGTCTGAGCCTCCTCGGCTCAGACACTGCTGCTTGTGTTAGGCCTCATATAACCACTATAACTCGTGTTTCTAATGCCGTTATAGGTGTTATTTAGGGCTAGCGTGGTGTTATATACGTGGTAGGGTGTGTGTGAGGTGTTAAATATGCCATTTCAGCCGTGGGTACAGAGAGGAGTTGTCCAAGCGAGCGAAAGGAGCTTGGAGCTTGATTCGCATATAACAATTATGAAATACCACCACCACCGCCACCACCACCACCATACCACCACCACCACCACCACCACCACCATTACCACCATCACCACCACCACCATACCACCACCACCACCACCATTACCACCACCACCACCACCACCATACCACCACACCAACACCACCACCACCATACCACCATCACCACCACCACCACCACCACCACTACCACCACCACCACCACCACCACCATACCACCACCACCACCACCACCACCACCACCATTACCACCACCACCACCACCACCATACCACCACCACCACCACCATTACCACCACCACCACCACCACCATACCACCACACCACCACCACCACCACCATCCACCATCACCACACCACACACCACCACCACCACCACCACCACCACCACCACCACCACACCACCCACACCACCATCACCACCACCACCACCACCACCACCACCACCAAACCACCACCACCACCACCACCACCACCATCACCACCACCACCACCACCACCATACCACCACCACCACCACCATTACCACCACCACCACCACCACCATACCACCACACCACCACCACCACCACCATACCACCACCACCACCAACCACCACCATACCACCCACCACACCACCACCACCACCACCACCACCACACACCACCACCACCACCCTACCACCATCACCACCACCACCACCACCACCACCACCACCACCACCACCACCACCACCCACCACACCACACCACCACCCCACCACCACCACCACCACACCAACCCCACCCCCACCACCCCCCTACACCACCACCATCACCATCACCATCACCATCACCACCACCACCACCATCACCACCACCACTACCACCACCACCACCACCACCACCACCAGGTGGTGAACGGTCACCAAGGGAACGTCACCCCCTTGGACACGACCGCGCTGTCCTCCGCCGCCCCTGTGTCTTCCTCAACAAGACAGGTCAGCTGCCACGCCCCAGCAGGACATCGCCAAGGCTCCTTAAGGGGTACCTGGCAGCCCTAAACATTCCTCCTACCTTCCCTCCTTCCCACCTTAACTAACCCCTCTAACCCCATCCCCCACCACACCTGATCGCCACGTCTCCATCGCATGACGTCTGACAAGTGTATGACAGGGCCGCTTGACACATGACATGATACGCTTGACAAAACCTAAAACACACCCCAACCATCGCAGAATCACGGCGTATATTGCCTCCTGACACACACCGGCCTGACACCACACATTAAACTGTCATTTCCTGGCATATTACTGTCACCACAACATGGATACTCACACCACTCATGCCTCGAGTGTTCCTTTATCCTGCAGGAGAGTGTAGGGCTGGTACATCCATCCTGTCGGGTAATTACACTGTCATGATGTATATGGGAATGAACTATTTGACCTGTAAATATAGATCATCGGTAATGGCCGGGTGAGTTTTCATTTTAATTCATGGGATGATAATATGATATGTATCTGAAAAGTTGAGAACCTTCTCTCAGAGCTGGGTATAGTTTTAATGAAGAGTCTTGGCGGGCATTGGTCAGTGGTCACGGCTGTGGTGAGGATGACGCCTTGCTTACTGTGACCCGCGTATGGCCTGGCCCTTCTTGTGAGGTGTGTGAGGTGTTCGGATGGTTTTATTATAAAATAACCACACAGGCACACAAGACACCCTTCAAAGATAAATAAAAGAGAAAAGTGTATCTTTTAGCTGAAAATACTCATGAAACTGACAGTCGAGAAACCCTAAACAAAAAAAAGCCGTTATTGCAGAATTCGTGTTAAGTAACCTTGATTACAGATTAATCAATGCAAGGATCACCCCTGCACGCCCGTCTCGGCATTCCATCACCACACTCTGGTTCACAGTGACGCGCTTCCGTGTCATGGCGCCCTAACGGAAAAATGCGGCAATGAATAATTATTTCCACCAACGGAGTCCTGTCTTAAAGTAATCGTCCAGACCATTTCATCATTCCTGATTTGATGTAGTTAGAGTATAGCCATTATCGAGTGTATCAACAATATGTTGTCATTTCTTGCATCCAGTCAGCCGTTTTTGAATAATCCGCAATCAAAATCTGTAAATTCCCCGAGCTTCGAAAACGCTCATGGCAACTGGCAGACGATGCGCCACGGCTCGGTGACGTAACAAAAGGGAGGCTCTTCTTCCCGCGCTGCTGTGTGTGTGTGTAGTAGTGTTTGTGTTTGAGTGTAGTAGTGTTTGTGTGTGTGTGTGTAGTAGTGTTTGTGTGTGTGTGTGTGTGTGTGTGTGTGTGTGTGTTTGTTTGTGTGTCTGTGTGTGCGTAGTAGTGTTTGTGTGTGTGTGTGTGTATGTGTGTGTGCGTAGTAGTGTTTGTGTGTGTGTGTGTGTAGTAGTGTTTGTGTGTGTGTAGTAGTGTTTGTGTGTGTGTAGTACTGTTTGTGTTTGTGTGTAGTAGTGTTTGTGTGTGTGTGTAGTCGTGTTTGTGTGTGTGTAGTAGTGTTCGTGTGTGTGTGTAGTAGTGTTTTGTGTGTGTGTGTGTTGTGTGTTGTGTGTGTGTGTGTGTGTGTGTGTGTGTGTGGTGTGTAGTGTTTGTGTGTGTGTAGTAGTGTGTGTGTGTGTGTGTGTGTGTGTGTGGTGTGTGTGTGTGTGTGTGTGTGTGTGTGTGTGTGTGTGTGTGTGTGTGTAGTAGTGTGTTGTGTGTGTGTGTGTGTGTGTGTGTGTGTGTTGTTGTGTGTGTGTGTGCGTGTAGTGTGTGTGTGTGTTGTGTGTAGTAGTGTTTGTGTTTGTGTGTGTTGTGTCTTGTAGTAGTGTGTTGTGTGTGTTGTGTGTGCAGTAGTGTGTGTGTGTGTGTGTTAGTAATGTTTGTGTGTGTGTGTAGTAGTGTTTGTGTTTTGTGTGTGTGCGTAGTAGTGTTTGTGTGTGTGTGTGTGTGTGTGTGTGTGTGGTGTGTGTGTGTGTGTGTGTGTGTGTGTGGTGTGTGTGTGTGTGTGTGTGCGTAGTAGTGTGTGTGTGTGTGTGTGGTAGTAGTAGTGCTTGTGTGTGTGTGTGTGTAGTAGTTTTTTGTGTGTGTGTTAGTGTTTGTGTGTGTTTAGTAATGTTTGTGTGTAGTAGTGTTGTGTGTGTTGTGTGTGTAGTAGTGTTTGTGTGTGTGTGTGTAGTAGTGTTTGTGTGTGTGTGTGCAGTAGTGTTTGTGTGTGTGTAGTAGTGTTTGTGTGTGTGTAGTAGTGTTTGTGTGTGTGTAGTAGTGTTTGTGTGTGTGTGTAGAAGTGTTTGTGTGTGTAGTAGTGTTGAACCTCAGCAGGCTCCGCTAACACCTGTTCATCCACCTCGTACTCTGGCTCAAACATATAGGGTTGGGCTCCCATCACAATCTGGTTCGTTTTCCTCATATACGCGAGCAGCGTCATTTAGTTCGGTCTAAGATTGAGCATCGTACTCTAGATCTATCAAAGCGACAGATTCACTGTCTGACACCGAAGTACAATCGCTCATCATAACATTTGCCGACAGGTCTCACAGAGGCAGACGAGTGTTGTTTACATTGGAGCGTCCCTTTTGTGACGTCATTAATAACATGCGTAGCCCTGTTGGAGGGAAGAACATTTTTTTCGGGCGATTTTTACAAAAGTCGTGTTTTTACGGAAATAAGGCCTGGAAATCAATTATTTTTGGTAGATTAGGTGTTTTGAATGTGTAGGGTGTATTCAACATAATTAGGCAAAAAAAAATTGAGTCTGGACGATTACTTTAACGTATCAGTCTATCAATATTTCTTTCATGTGTCTGCATGCCTGCCTGCCTGCCTGCCTGCCTCCCTGAATGTCTGTCTGCCTGTCTGTCTGGCTCTTTATCTATTTTTGTCACCGAAGTTAACATTATTTTGTTCAATTATACTCTACAGAGAGCCATCACCAGGACCTCCAGCGACTCAGCAAAGATTATTGCATCATCGGCAAAAAGAAGATCAGTGATCTTGGTGTTGCCGAGCGATGCTCCACAATCACTTTGATCTACAATTTTGCTCAAGTTTCCCAGTCCATACAAGTGTTGAATAGTGATGGGGCAAGGACACACCCTTGCCTCACTCCTGTATTCACAAGAAAAAAGTTGGATACACCTCCCCACATTTCACAGCACTTTCAGTCCCAGAGTAGCCTACAGGCCAGTCATCAAACCAATAGTCCTTGCAAGAATCCCTCGAGGTCGCAGAAGATCCCAGAGTAACTCACGATGCACTGAGTCAAACGCCTTCTTGAGATCAATATAGGCTGCAAGCATCCCCTGTCGAAACTCACGTCGGCGTTCCACCAGTACACGAAGCGCTAGGATACGGTCCGTTGTTGACTTACCAGGCGTGAACCCAGACTGCTGAGGTCTCTGATACCAGCAGATGACTGCGAATCCGTGTCAGCAATTGATGGGCAAGCACCTTGCCTGGCACGCTGAACAGTGTGATACTGCAGTAATTGTTGCAGTCCTGACGGTCCCCTTTCCCTTTCCAGATAGGGACAACCAGCCCCCTTTTCCAGTCAGGAGGAATGGTACCTGATTGCCACACGGCAGTGTGGCCCATCCTATGACGTCCCCAATGCTATTGATATTTAGATCCATCCATGCGACACATGTAGACAAGTCAAACGTACACCAATAGTGATATTATCAACGCTAAATAATTTAATTATCACCACTCCAGAATGACCTCAAACAACAAGTGGGTTTCGAACGTAGGAAGACATAACGCTACCAAAATATCGCTAAAACTGAGCCATCCTGAGCTAATGTAATACAAAACCATCCAAGTCCTGAGTTTCGCGGTGGCTCACAATGATAATATTTTCTAGTATAAGCTGATATAAGGCTGTATACAGGTGAGGTGCAGAAGAAAGTAGTACCTGTGGTGTGTTCTCTGTGATGAGCAGCACGATATAGTCTTCAGGTAAGGTGTCCATCCGCGTTCATAAAACGCGGATGAACAACAAAACAAAAAACGTTTTGTAAACAAACATGGTTCCGACGCCACAGCAAGCTATCACTGGTATACACTTTATTATGTGTATTATCGTAGACGATGAGCTAAAAAACGTGCATGGATACGTTCATGGCTGGCTCGTCGAGAGAAAGAAAGCGTTTACCATAGACTCTTGAAAGAGCTGAGTCTGGAGGACCATGAGACGATGAGGAACTGGATCAGGTTGGACAAGGACCAGTATCACAAACTTTTACAACTAGTAACACCTCTCATTGCAAAGAAGGACACCAGAATGAGGAAGGCAGTAACTGCAGGAGAGCGTCTGACACTCACGCTTCGCTATTTGGCTACAGGTAAGATTCGGTAGGAAACTTNATTTTACAAAAGGGCGGTGTTTTGGTTTTTACGAAATAGGCCTGGAGAAAAATTATTTTTAAAGGTACGATAGGCTGTTTTTTGAGATGTGTAGGGTGTATTCAACATATAGGCAAAAAAAAATTGAGTCTGGACGATTACTTTAAACGTATCAGTCTATCAATATTTCTTTCATGTGTCTGCATGCCTGCCTGCCTGCCTGCCTGCCTCCTGAATGTCTGTCTGCCTGTCTGTCGGGCTCTTTTTATCTATTTTTGTCACCGAAGTTAACATTATTTTGTTCAATTAACTCTACAGAGAGCCATCACCAGGACCTCAGCGACTCAGCAAAGATTATTGCATCATCGGCAAAAAGAAGATCAGTGATCTTGGTGTTGCCGAGCGATGCTCCACAATCACTTGTGATCTACAATTTTGCTCAAGTTTCCCAGTCCATACAAGTGTTGAATAGTGATGGGGCAAGGACACACCCTTGCCTCACTCCTGTATTCACAAGAAAAAAGTTGGATACACCTCCCCACATTTCACAGCACTTCAGTCCCAGAGTAGCCTACAGGCAGTCATCAAACCAATAGTCCTTGCAAGAATCCCTCGAGGTCGCAGAAGATCCCAGAGTAACTCACGATGCACTGAGTCAAACGCCTTCTTGAGATCAATATAGGCTGCAAGCATCCCCTGTCGAAACTCACGTCGGCGTTCCACCAGTACACGAAGCGCTAGGATACGGTCCGTTGTTGACTTACCAGGCGTGAACCCAGACTGCTGAGGTCTCTGATACCAGCAGATGACTGCGAATCCGTGTCAGCAATTGATGGGCAAGCACCTTGCCTGGCACGCTGAACAGTGTGATACTGCAGTAATTGTTGCAGTCCTGACGGTCCCCTTTCCCTTTCCAGATAGGGACAACCAGCCCCCTTTTCCAGTCAGGAGGAATGGTACCTGATTGCCACACGGCAGTGTGGCCCATCCTATGACTCCCCAATGCTATTGATATTTAGATCCATCCATGCGACACATGTAGACAAGTCAAACGTACACCAATAGTGATATTATCAACGCTAAATAATTTAATTATCACCACTCCAGAATGACCCTCCAAACAAAGTGGGTTTCGAACGTAGGAAGACATAACGCTACCAAAATATCGCTAAAACTGAGCCATCCTGAGCTAATGTAATACAAAACCATCCAAGTCCTGAGTTTCGCGGTGGCTCACAATGATAATATTTTCTAGTATAAGCTGATATAAGGCTGTATACAGGTGAGGTGCAGAAGAAAGTAGTACCTGTGGTGTGTTCTCTGTGATGAGCAGCACGATATAGTCTTCAGGTAAGGTGTCCATCCGCGTTCATAAAACGCGGATGAACAACAAAACAAAAAACGTTTTGTAAACAAACATGGTTCCGACGCCACAGCAAGCTATCACTGGTATACACTTTATTATGTGTATTATCGTAGACGATGAGCTAAAAAACGTGCATGGATACGTTCATGGCTGGCTCGTCGAGAGAAAGAAAGCGTTTACCATAGACTCTTGAAAGAGCTGAGTCTGGAGGACCATGAGACGATGAGGAACTGGATCAGGTTGGACAAGGACCAGTATCACAAACTTTTACAACTAGTAACACCTCTCATTGCAAAGAAGGACACCAGAATGAGGAAGGCAGTAACTGCAGGAGAGCGTCTGACACTCACGCTTCGCTATTTGGCTACAGGTAAGATTCGGTAGGAAACTTTCTTTCGATAAAACTACAGATTAGTACAATACTCCCTATTGACCAATATCCTCCTGACATGACAGGGGGGCCTGTGAGCACCACTAGTTAACTAAACTCCTGGGCATTGATTACACAACCTTATCCCACTTAGGGGTCCGCCCCCCCAGACCCCCCATTTGTGTTATTGTTCATTTCGGACAAATGTTGTAGGGGTTAAATATAAAGCATATTGTCAGATCTACAAGTTGAGGACGGGGTTATAATGGACAAGAGTTTCGCGGTCGTTTTCAGCGACACCGACTATTTTTTCTTGGCCTACAATAGGTGCTTGTTCTAATGGAGATAGTTTTATTTTGCGCAAACCCATAAAAAGAAAAACAGATATACTTTGTGGTTAAGATTAGGTTAGTTTTCATTAAAACCTATAAGGTAAGTTTTTTTTTTTTTTTTTTTTTTTTTTTTTTTTTTTTTTTTTTTTTTTTTTTTTTTTTGCGCAAAATAAAACTATCTCCATTACAACAAGCACCTATTGTAGGCCAAGAAAAAATAGTCGGTGTCTCTGAAAACGACCGCGAAACTCTCGTCCGTTATTACCGAGGACGGTTATAATTACGTGCCTTGTAATGCATTAAGTTGTAGTAGAACAATTTCTTTCATGACATCGTAAAAAAAATTAAGCTGAAAGGCTTGTGGAGCCCGCTAACTTCTGCGGATTATGCACCCAAAAACCATGGTTACCGAAATAGGAAATTTAGGTACTTATTACTTCTATTGCCGTTTCTTTAGCTGTGCTTTCCTGTGCCTGTATGTTTGTTTTTTGTGCAATGAATTTTCTAAATTCAGATAAGTGAGGTTAAGTTTTCGTTAGGTTAGGTTGTATTTACCTAATTTTCTTCTTTAAATAATTTTTATACCCACATTTTTCCTGATCTTCACACCCCTCCCAGATAAACTTACCAGAATCTTACAAACGGTGTAGGTCCAACTCTGCCTTCTCACACAATTTCTCACATGAGAATGCTTCTCACACTCTAATAATTCCTTACCAGAAAAGGCTGAGTCATCTACCAAGCCTGTGGTGAAAATGGTTAAATTCAACTGTAAAGTTTTGAGTGTAAAGCATTGTGTCAACTGGGTAGTGTTTTGATTTACTATTACTATATCAAAAAACTTGCTTCGATTTTAAATTGACAGGTAGGCTGACCAATACATATTTATTTAACCTTTAATGATAAGCTTAAATGGTTGCTTTCTTTTCTTTTCAGGGGAATCTCATGCTTCACTTGGCTGCCAATTTCGCATCAGCCACAACCTGATCTCATCCATCATACCTTCAGTGTGCAGAGTCATCTACCAAGTTTTGAAGCAAAAGTTTCTACGCTTCCCAACTAACCAGAGCGAGTGGCAGGAAGTGGCAAACGACTACTTCACTCAGCGGAATTTTCCAATGTGCATTGGGGCTCTGGATGGCAAGAGAGTGCTTATATCAAAACCACCACGTTCAGGGTCTGAATATTATGATTATACAGGCCATTTCACTCTCATAATGATGGCACTAGTGGATGCAAACTGTAACTTTATGTATGTTGATGTAGGTGCAAGTGGTCGAGCCAGTGACTCGGGAGTGTGGGACAGATGTGGTCTCAAAGATGCTCTCGAGAAAGCAAAGTTAAATATTCCACCTGTTGCATCTCTTCCCTTTTCCAACAGGCAGTGTCCCTATGTCATTGTTGGTGATGATGCATTTCCTCTGAAGAAACATTTGATGAAACCATATCCGGGGAGAGACCTCACAGATGCAAAAATTGTTTTTAATTATCGTCTGTCTCGTGCAAGGCGTACATCAGAAAATGCATTTGGGATCTGGGCTGGAAGGTTTCAGGTTTTTAAGAAGCCTATCAACACATCTCCAGATAATGTAAAGGACATAGTCCTTGCCACTGTAGCGCTCCATAATTACTTACGGGTACATGCAGAGGGAGAGTGTTCATCATCACAGCGTACGCATAGAGATGACACGGAAACTGGTGACTGGCATAATGAGCCACAGGTGGACTTGAACCTCTTCCAGTGATTGGGCGAGGACGTGGGAATGAGGCAAAGGTGGTGCGAGAAACATTTACAGCTTACTTCAACAATGAAGGAAGAGTCCCATGGCAAGCTCAAATGATCCACATGCACTAAATCACTCCCCGCATGTCAACACATATGTTAACACGCTTAGTTTAAAGTAATCGTCCAGACCCATATTTTCTGTGCATAATTACGTCGAATGTTCATTCAAAAGACCTAATCCACAAAAAATAATTCATTTCCACGCCTTATTTCCCTAATAACATGACTTTTGTAAAAAGCGCGGGAAAAACAACAGCCACATTCCAGCCTTGGCGCGAAACTTGCTGGCGACGTCACAGCAGGAAACCTCCCAGCCCCGTCCGACACAGACACACAGAGACCCAGAGAAAAATACAGTACCAGAAGAATCCCGGGTGCTTCTGATATTTTTTTTGTGCGACACGGCCCATACTTGCATCCTGCATGGGCACAGCAAGAAAGCTGCGCACTTCCCGAGAGCTTAGCACCCATTCACAACCCACACGGCGACGATATATGTGTGCAGACATGTCGAGCGGCGGGGAGCGGCGGGTAGTAGCGAGCCCTCTCATCTCGGTGGCCTCGCTACTACCCGCTACTACTCGCCGCTCGACACATGTATCGTCGCGGCACAGACTGCAAATGGGTGCTAAGCTCTCGGGAAAGGTACAGCCCCCCCGCTGCACCCACACAGGATGCATGTACATGCCACTTCGCACAAAAAATATATCAGAAACACCCAAAATTCCCCAATACTACAGTTTTCTCCTAGTCTCCGCGCATCTGAATCAGGCAGGGCTGGGAGGCTTCCTGCTGTGACGTCGCCGAGCCGTGGTGCGTCGTCTGCTCGTCGCCAGTTGTGTTTTGAGAGCTCGGGGAATTTACAGATTTTGAGTGCGGATCATTTAAAAACGGGTGACTGGATGCAAAAAGTGACGACATATTGTTGATATACTCAATCATGGCTATATTTTGACTGCATTAAATCAGGAATGATGCAATGGTCTGGACGATTATTTTAAGATCGGTATTATTTTTTTTTATTTAGTTAGGAATTATGAGTGATTTGGTCGTGATTGAATGCTTTTACATGCCATGCCGGGTATATTATTTGCTTTTCTAAATAAACGTAAGTTAGGATAATCGGTGCATATATTAATTCAGCTTTTCTTTGTACATGTAATTATAAATCACTCATAATTTATAAATCATATTACTCACTTTAAATGACTATTTGCTGTTTTTTTTCTAGTAACTTTTATGTATATCTATTAAAGTAACATCTTCATTAGTAGTAATATCATTACATATTACTGCCTTTGATTAATATGTATACTGCATATGCCTATATTTAGTTGATATGAAATATACCCCATGACAAATGGGGTACAAATGATACCCCATGATTCTGCGAAGACACTTATTACCAAAGACATTGATTCGTCTCTTCAAGTCACTATTTAGTGTCCATGTCTCACCACCATAAAGTAAGACAGGGATCGCAAGCGACTTGAAGATCCGGATCTTTGTCCTCCTGCACAGGTACCGACAACGCCAAATACTCCCGCTGAGCGATTCCATAACACCGTAGGCTATGCCAATCCGCCTTAAGATTTCTTGACGTGACCCGCCGTCATTATGGACTGCGCTACCAAGGTATGTAAAACTTTTCCAGATCTCAATATCCTCACCGCACGCATGAACAGACTGTACTGCTTCATCTAGTAAGCCTCCAAACACCTGGACCTTGGTCTTAAGCCAGGAGACCTCAAGTCCCAAAGGCTTTGCCTCCTCGTGCAGCGCCTCGAGAGCCATCACCATGACCTCCAGCGACTCAGCAAAGATTACTGCATCATCGGCAAAAACAAAATCAATGATCTTGGTGTTGCCGACGGATGCTCCACAATCACTGATCTACAACTTTGCCCAATACCCAGTCCATACAAGTGTTGAAAAGTGATGGGGCAAGGACGCACCCTTGCCTCACTCCTGTATTAACAGAAAAGAAGCTGGATATACCTACCACACATATACTATAAGCCAAGTAATAGTATAGTCATGTCTATCAATAAAGCATTTGAATACAGTACAACGATTTCCTTTATTGCAATGATAAATTAAGGTAGAAAAACCTTCTTGATAAATTAAGCAGTTATAGGAAAGATTTCACTATTTTCCGAAATGCAAAATCTGGTAAGTATATTCAAATATTAATGTACTGGGCTTACCTCTTCTTGGAAATGTTTAGTTGGCACTGTTTTGTAGTTGTACAGTGTGTCCTTGAGAAAGGACATCACTCCAAACAACTCCCATCTGGTGACGTAGCCACCAGCTGATCCACTTGGAGCCTCCACTGTCTTCTTGTACTCCTTCATGAAGTACGTTCTTAAGTTATTATACTTAATCCTGACATGGTCTGCAAAACAAGAAAATCGATAAATTTTCATGCAACCACTTCAGTGCTCAGGCAATATACATTTAGTGTGTGCTATTGCATGAATCTAACCGGTTCAGCATTTTTAACCTAAATATCAACAAAACCTAACCCAAACCTATCCTATGCGGCTATGCCTAACTTAACCTAGATCAAACCTAAACACAACCATATTTTAGTACTTTCAACCAGTAATTCAGTACGAGGTTAAATTAATACCAAACTTGACTAGGACCTACCAGGACAAACTTTACCTACTAGTGACGAAACGACACCAGGTATGTACGAAACAGCTCAAACTCAATATACAAAAGGAGTAACAAAACCTGGTAACGAAACAGCTTTTGTACGAAACTCCCTGTTGTACCCCCTCTTTAGGTTAGGCTACGCAACCAATGTCCATGTTAGGTTAGTGAACTAGGCGGCGGGCGCAGCACCCCCAGTTATGTCGGGTTACGTAACGAAGGTCTATGTAGCTGCAGATTTACCATTGAAAAGATTTAACTATAGTAAAACACATTTATGAAGCCCGTCTGGGCGTTGGCGTGAGTGGGAAATTCCTTGTCCGACGCCCTGCCACGTCAGTCACCGAGAGATCACTTCTTCGCAGGCCGCCCCCCACGATGGAAGCTACGTCTACACGCGGCGTGTCCTTCATTGTTGGGGGAAGGAACACACACCTACAGGAGTAAAGGTTACCCCCATCATCCGCCGGGGATAGTGTTTCGCTAAGGGTCCTCCGATACTTGGCCAAGTACGAGATTTGGCCCGGGGCCCGGGCAGTGATTCTCCCCTCCGAAAAACCCAAAACACTCAAAAATGTTCTACAAAGGGGGAATTTTCCCGTTTACGGGACATTTTTTAGGTGATGCCAAATTACTACCTGCACAAAACCTTTTTCACGTTCCCCACCCCAGCTTTCCTGAGGGGCTCCCAGATTGTTATATTCTTTTTTTAAAGTAAAATTTCCCAACAAAACCTTTTTTAGGCCCCCTTAAGCTAGTGCCTAAGCTAAAAATAGAAAGTCGCCACCCAGGGAAAACCCCTGGGTATACAGGGCACCAATCCAACATCTGGTTAGATACCGGGTCCATGAAAAAAAAGGGAAAAAAAAACTACTTGCAAGCCGTGCCAATCCTGCCCGGGGCCGGCTGTCCGCACCGGGCTGGGACCTCATTCTTATTTTGCCTTCAACGAAAACCCCCTGCTGCGTCTCCTTAACCGTGTTTTTCTTTTCGGTCATATGGTAAGCACCTGCTTTTTTTTTCGTTTTTACGTGGGTGTGTTGAATTTTTTACCCATTCTGCTTCGTACCCCTTCTGTAGGGTTTACGGGCATATGGTTTTTTTTTTATCCCTGCCCGGGGCCACTGGGGTTTTAAAATATATTCGGCTGGTGCTGGTCTGGGGTGTTAACTCCCCCCAGGGCCTGCTTTCCCCCTTTTTTCCCCTGGGCTTTTTCCCCGCCAGGGCCCCCTGGCCTGACACCTGGCTGCCACGTGTAAGTGAGATGGGCGGATGGTTACGTAGTTCTCCCGCCACGCACCCCCCCCCCCCCCCCGGCCCCCCCGGGGCCGGTGGGGGGGGTTTGGTGGTCCCTGGTCTCCCACGTTAGCTAGTGGGGGGAGGGTTCGTAGTTCCCCCAGCCCGCCCCCCCCCGCCGGACCCCCCCAAAGGGCCGGGTGCGGGGGGTTTGGTGGTACCTGGTCTCCCGGTAAGCTAGATGGGGGATGGTTACGTTTCTCCCAGCCACGCCCCCCCCCCCCCCGGACCCTCCCAGGGGTGGTGGGGGGGTTTGGGGTTCTGGTCTGCCACGCCCGGGCCTGCCACTGGCGCTGAAGGGGGGGGGTTTTTTACGTGCTCTTGCTGGCCCCCAACCTTCCCCCCCCCCCCCAAACCCCCCCCAGGGGCCGGGTGGGGGAGTTGAGCGGCCCCGGGCTGCCATGTCGACCCCCCCCCCCCCCCTCCCATCCTTACCGGGGGGCCCGGGGCAGTGCGGGTGGCGATGCGGGGGGGGGTTTTTGGGGGGCTTTTTCGTGTTGCGTCTAGTCCCCCCCCTTTCCCTGTTTTCCCTTTTTTTCCCAGCGGATAAATTGAGGCCCAGGGCTGCTCGTGTCTTTTAGTCCCAGGCCAAAATTTCTCTCCCGACCCCCCCGTGCCTTCTGTCGGCCTTTTTTTCGTCCCGCCGATGCCCGGTATGCGGGGAGGGGTGCGGCTCATCCTCCCGGGGGGGGGTGTGCCCTGCTTTACCGGCGGGGCCCATCTGACCTCAAGGATGGGGGTCGAAGGCTTTAAAGTTCCCAAAAACGCAGCCATTCCTTCTTCCTGGGGGGACCGGTCTCTGGGGTTCTCGGCTGGGCCTCGCAATCGCCATCCCCTCTCGCCCTCGCCCTCCCGCCCCCTCCCCTTGCTTCCAGGGCTCGCGTCGTCGTGCTGAGGGTGGACAAGTTGGGCGGTCTCCTCAGTCCCTCCCATGACCCGACCCCGGTCGAGGACTTGCCGGCTGGGTCTGTGCTCCACCGTCAGGCGCTCCGGGGCCTTCCCCACCCTCACCTCCTTGCCCCCGGGTTTGTCGCCTTGGATGATTTCATTTGAAGTTTTTCATGGCAAGAATGGGGCCCAAAAAAATTCGGGGTCCCTTCTCCGACCCCGAGGCGTCGCAGGTCCCCATCGCCTGCTTCCCTCTCACCGGTGCCCCCTTCTGAGTCTGTGGTAGTCGAGGATGACCCTGGTGTGCCCGGGGGGGAAGGGGGATGCTCCCTCCCCCGTGCCAAGGGAGGGGTTGGGGGACTTCCGCCCCTGGTTTCCCTTTCCCGCCGGGCCCTTCCCCCGCCTTTTTTTCTGAGGTGCCTTCTAGGTGCATTTCCCCCTCGCCCCGCGCGGGGGATCCCTTTGGGGGACTCCCCCCCTTCTTCCCCCGCCCTTTTTTACCTGGGCACCGTGCCACCGTCGTTTGCTTGTGGAGGTTACGGGGGCTTGTTGCCATGGGCGTCGGGGAGGCCCTGGGGCCCATTTTTCCGGATTGGAGGGCGTCGCTCCCGGGGGGACGGATGAAGGAGTCCCCCTCTACCGCCGGATTCCTTTCTCCGCTAAACGCCCCCTCGAAGCACCCTGGGGTTTTTTCGCGGCCGTTTTTGGATGTTTGGGCCCTCCTTACGGGCTGACCCTAGTTTGTCAGGGATGGCTTCCCGTGCATGGGGGAAGCCGGATGCCAGGGGCTTTCTTCGGGGCCCCAAAGAACCGGTTTTCCCGGATAAAGGCCGGGCCCCGGACCCTGCCGATTTGGAGAGGGGGTCCACCAGTGGAACCGGGGTCCTTCCCCGCCGGCCCCCGACCCCGGTTTTCTCCCGGCCCTGGGGTTTCCCGGGGGGCTGATTTCCTCCGGGTGTCCCGGCTTTCTCCCAAAGGACCCCCCGTGGCGGGCGAAAAGGGGAAAGTGGGAGTTTTTTCGCCGGCTTCAGGGGGGGAAACCCCCCCCTGTTGACCTCTTCTGTTGCCTTTTTCAGTCAGCTGGCGGGTGGCTCTCCCCCCTCGCCGTGGACCCTTTTTCCCTTCCCCCCGCCTCCCGGTCGGATTCTGCGGGCTTTGTCGACCCCCTGGATGCGTTCGGCGCCTCCCTCCCCCCCGAGGGTCCCCCTGCCACTGACAGGGCCGTCATGCCCCGCTTGGCTCTTCGGCGCGAGTTTTTCGGGGCCTGCCGGATACTCAAAACCTGATTCCCGGATTACCCCTTCGTTCGGAGGTCTTGTCGGGCCCTCCTTGCAGCAGTTCTCCCCTCAATCCCCCCCCGTCATCTGGTGTCTCTCCGGCCCCCAACCGCTGGGCCGGGGGGTTCCGGGGGGGGGTCCAGCGGGTTCGTGGGAGGGGCAGTCAGGAGTGCTCACCCCCTGTGGAGGGCCCCCAGGATCCCGTCGTCCCAGTCGGGGGGGCCCTTTCCCGGGGTTCGGGGGCTCTGGGTCTGGGGCCTTTCGCTGGGGGCCCCCTATGCCAAACCCTTTCCTCCAAGGGTCCTTCGCTTCTGACCCTCCCTTCCGGCCTCCTTTCCGGGTTTGGGGCAGCCCGGCCGCAGAGAGGTTGGGCCCCCAGGGTGGTCCGAAACGGCTTTCTTTGGCCCCGGGTTGCCCTACCCCCCCCTTCGGCGACCTCCCTTTTTGGACGCCGGTCTCCCCATGCTCGCCGCCCCCGTGTCGGGAAAGCACTCCCCGGGTAGTGGAGAAGGGGCGGGGAAAAGGCCTTCCTTTCCCCTTTTTTTACGTACCCAAGAAGGGCTCTTCGAAGGGGCAGCTTATCTTGGACCTCACCGCCTAAAAGGGGTTTTTGCGAAACCCCCGGTCCGTATGCTGACCTGGCCCGGGCCCCTTCGGGTGAGCAAAGGGGGCTGTGGGGTCCCTCGATCTCAAAGGGCGCCTACTGGCATGTCCCCATTCATCCTTTGGTTCCGGCGCTTCCTGGGCCCTTTCCGGTGGGATCGGACACGTGGCAGTTCACCCAATCCCCTTTGCCTCTCACGCTCCGAGGGGTTTTTTCGCGGGCTCACCCGGTGGTTGGGTCACGGATGGGGTCTGCAGGGGTCAATTGCCCCATTTATTTGGACGATTGGCTGGGGTCCGCCCCGTCTCAGGGAAGCGGTTCGCATGCTGGACCGAGTTTGGGGGTGGGGGGGGAGTGGGGTTCCCGTCAACAAGGAAGTCCGTCTTTACCCCCCCCCGATTACTTGGGTGGGGTGCAATGGGCTCCCGTTCAGCTGCGGTCCCCATCTCGGGGGAAAATGGGCCAACTTCATAAACGCCCCTTCCGGGCCTCGGTGCCCGTTTTTTGTCAAAGGGGGTTGGATCCCTTCTCGGCTTGCCAACTTCGCCCAGAAATCACTCCCCTGGGCCGCCTTCGCTCCGTGCCTTTTTCCCGGGGGGTGAACAAGCCGTTTTTCCCGGTGCGGGCCCCGGGCTTTCTCCGGCCCGTCCCCTCCCCTGGGCCCCCACATAAAATGGGCATGGGTTTGGGGGAGGGCGGTTTTTTCCCCGTGGGGGGGGTGGCTGCCTCCCCCCCCTACTTTTTGTGTGTCGGATCGTGGACGTCGGGTGGGGTACCAATCCTCCGACGGCCCGGGAGGGTTTCGGGGGGGGTCCGGGGTGGGCGCAGACTCCACATCAACGAAAGGGGTGCTGGTCCCCCTTCTCTTTCCCCATCGAAACCCCTCCCCGAAAGGGGGGCTCTCTGCTTTTGAATGGGGCAACATGGGGCGGTCCACTGTCCCCCGCCAAGGGACTTCCTCCGCCCTTTGTTGTCCCCTTTTGGAGGATCTTCGCCGGCGGCCCTTTCCCCCTCCATTGTCGCAGGTTTGCCGGGGGTGGAGAAAGTGTGGGCCGACCCCTTCTCGTTTCCCGGGGGTGTCGGTGGAGTGGCAGCTTTCCCCCGGATGCTTTTGCGGCTCTCTGTCGGGGGGGCACTCCGGGGGTGGACCTCTTCGCGTCCCCCGCTCTCCCAAATACGGGCCTTTTTTTACAGGGGGGGCGGACAGCTGCGGGGGCCCGGACCCCCTACGGAAAACTGGAACAGGTGGCGCCCCTTTTTACCTGTTTCCGCCTCCCTCACCCGTGTCTCCTGAAGGTATGCAAAAAACTGCGTTCCTACGGGGGGATGGTGACCATGGTGGTCCTCTCTGGCCCGGGGCAAACCCGGGGTTCTCCGAACTGAAAGGGCCCGGTGTCCCCCCCCGGTTCCCCTGGGGGCCCTCGCTTTGTTGGGGGAGCCCGGCCAGGCTTCTTTTTCCCCCTTGAAGCTAACGCCTGGAATTTCTCCCTACCTCTCTCCTCGGACGGGCTCGGGCGCGGTAGCGGGGGACATGTTGGGGGCTCTTCGCCCCTCCTCTACGGACGTATCAGTCTCACTGGAAGGTCTTTTAGTGTTCCTCAAACTCAAGGGCCTCCCCGGACGTTCTGAATCGGGCGTCCGGATTTCCTCTCCCTTTTGGCCCACGACCGTGGGGGGTCCTCCCCTACTCTCTCTACTCACCTTTCGGCCCTGGGTGCCCCCTCAAATACGGTTTGGGGTTTGGGCCCGGACCGGGGTTTGTGACCCCGTTGAAGGGGGTTTTTTTCCACCAAAACCCCCTCCCCTCGTCCTGGGGCCCTTCTGGTCCCTGGAGAAGGGTTTTCCGGTTCCTGCAGGGGGACCGTTTTGGGGCGGACGCTGCCGGATCCGCCTCCTTCAAAGGCCTTGTTCCTGGGGGCCCTGGTTTGGGGTTTTGGTTCTCAGCTGAGGGCGCTGACCCCTTTCCCCCAGTGGACGACCTTCTCCCCGGGGGGGCTCCCCTGTTCCCCTCCCTCCGCCCAAAAGGGGCTGGGGGAAAAAACTAGCGGGAGGACCACCGTCTCCAACCCGGGCGTCGTTTTGGCTTTTGGGCTGTGGGGGCCCGCCACCCCCTTGCCCGGTTTCGGCGCTCCGGTGTTACCTGGATGCTTCCAGCCCGGGGTGTGACCCGCAGTTTTCCCGTTCCGCGATCCTGTCACTGTCGTCCCCTCACCACCAGGGGGGTTGCCGGCCGGCTCTGGGGGGTCATCGAGTCGGCGGATCCGGGTCACGCCCTCCGCCCTGCGTCCGGGGGGTTGCTGCGTCTCTGGCCTTCCTCCGCACCCTTCCTTGGGGAAAGGGGCGGGAAGGGGGGCAGTGGAGTAGGCCTCGTGGGTTCGGGCTCGTTACCCCTCCATCCGTCGTGGATTCCCCGGGGTTCCCTGGGATCCCTCCGTCCGGAGGGGCTGGGTGGTGGGCCGGGCCTCCCATTGAGTCTCCGCTTGATTCGGGTGAGATACTAGGTATCGTTTTTTTCTTTGCAGTTGCTCTTTTGCCTCCCCGCGGGGGTCGGGGGCTTCTTCCCCCGTCTCCAGTGCAGGTAGCTTAGTGCACTAGCTCTAAGGGGACCAAAATGACGGTTTTTGAAGTATGAAAAGCCTTTTTGGGCCCCTGACAGAGCTAGTGCACGGCCTTCGGCCTCCCACCCTTCCTTCCCCGCCAAGTTTTCAGCCCCTCTCCCCGGGGATGATTATTGGGATGGTTATGATGGCTCCGAGCCGGCTGGCGGGCAGCCGGCCTCGGTCAGGATTGGCACGGTGTTGCCAGACGTATGTTTCTTTTTCTTTCAGTTCTTCTATGTGTAGCCTGGTTTACAACCAAATGTTGGTTTATTGGTTGCCTGTATACCCGGGGTTTTTCCCCTTTGGGTGGCGATTTTTTCTATCCTATAGCTTAGTGCACTAGCTCTGTCAGGGACCCAAAAATAGGCTTTTCATACTTCAAAGCCGTCAATTCTAACCTAATCAGACCTAAACGTAACCTAACCTAGCTATTAATACTTGCAAATAAGTATTATTTTTGGTAAAATTCTAGTCATTTCCCCCATTTTTTTGGGTTTTTATTATATATTCTTATCCAAAAAAATTGTAAAACCATGTCATAATTGAATTGTAAAATATATATTCACAAACACATTCACAAACCCCTCAGATACTCTAACACGTATAATAAAGTGGAAGAGAGATTATAAACTCAAAAAAAAAATTTACTATCCGAACCTCATATAGCCTAACCTATCCTGGTAAATTGTAGTCCTTTCCCGCCCTAAGTCTCGTTAGGAGGTTTTATTGGTTTAGGTTAGAATTTTTATTTTGGGGGGTCCAGGCGGGGGTAAGTAGAGGGGAGGGGTGGTTAAAGGGGGCATCTCTCCTACACTTTATAATTACGTTTTAGAGGTATCTGAAGGGGATCTGTGAAGGTCTGGAGACCAAAAAACACTAATAAGGGCTGGAAAGGACTCTGGTATTTAACCTCACATTTCATTCATGGCCCCCGCCCGCATTCCCACCGGCCGCAGGCCCCGCACACCATAAACCCGCCCTTGCCCCCTGCTATTAACAAACCTAACCTGGCCATGATTACAAATTGGTAACCCCAAACCCTCCTAACCTTTTTTAAAGGGGGGGTGGTTCACCACACAGACCACCCAGTTATGTCAGGTGAGTATTGGTCAATAGGAAGAAATTGTTGAAACTGCATATTTACTCAAAATTCTTATTTATAATAGCAAATGCCTGCTATACCCTTATATATGTTTCACCCTACAATGTAACGAAAAATTTACCCTACAATGTAATGAATAAATTTACCTGTTTTTATAGTGGCTAGTTCTGGGAAGTTGTCCACGAAAATATTCCTCACAGCAACATAGGCCGCTCGCTTCAAGGCCTTCTTGGTGTACAAGTCTGATATGTGGTCCCAGAGACACGGGTGGCCTCGTATGCATTCAACGAGAAATTCTTCTGAGCTACGAGTCCACAGCATTTCGATAATCTTAACCCTTTCACGCACGGTGACGCGATCGCGTCAAAACGGGCCCGTCTGCAATCTGAGCTTTTGACGCGAATTGCGTCAAAAAACAGTTAAAGATTCACCAAAAATAAAGTATTTATCAGAATTGCGTCAACATTTTCTGCGTCAAAGATCCAACCTAGACCTATAAAATAAACTAATTGTCAACTCTCTCGTGTAGGTGGATGTGAAATGATAACGGTTTGTGTGTCAGTTTCCACTCAGCAGGCAGCCTGTGCGCGCGATTTGTCGTCCTTTTAAAACGTGCCCCGAGCTGGCCATAATGGCCATATGAAAATTATAATGGTAGCGTTGGAATCCTCATAAAAATCCGCTTTTATTGGCATATAAACCATAAACAGTTGACTCAGGAAGTTTCGAGCTAAGAAGTGGTGAACGTAAGTATTTCTTATTTCTCTTTACTCAATATTTTTTCGGAGTCGGTAAATTCCGCTATTTATTTGCATTTCTTGTTATTTTTTTCTTTCATAAGGTAGAATAATCTCTTGCAAAACCAATGATATATAATAATGCCAGGAAAAAAAAATACACGTCGGTGAAATTGATAACATGAAAAAATAATTCGCCGCACAGTCTTGGCCATTTCGCGGGACCCCTTAGACGGATGTTGCAGTGGACGGAAAAACTTATTAAACTTTTCGTGCGTGAAAGGGTTAAGTTGAAGTCTTGTAGAGTGAGAAACAAATTTTGAGTGTCTTGAAAAAGAAACAACCATCGAGTCATGCGAGAGACTGTTGGCTGTTCTATAGAACAGGTTTTTAAATGTATCTACATGTACAATAGTCACTTGAATATTTTCAATATTTTCAAACGTATTGAATTATAATTTGCAAAAAAATTACTGATTTATATCGAATATCTTTAAAGTAATCACTATGGATTTTGATTTGACTATGAAAGTCGTCTTCAACTTTCCATATGAAGACGATCATGATCGTCTGACTCAGACTGACTGATTCAGACGGACTAACTAGACAGACCGAGAAAAAAACCAACGGAGATCGTATAACTAGAGCGTAAAAGTGCTAGTGTGACGCCGCCTTTAACGCAATGGGCTCTCTAAAGGCAATGGGTTCTCTCTTCGGGCGATGGGTTCATTTAAGGTAATGGGTTATTTTAGGGCAGTGGGTTCTCTTAGGGCAATGAGTTCCTTTAGAGGAACCCTTTCCTTTAGTTCCTTTAATAGGTATCTCATGCCTTGACAATAAAAACTGATACTCATTATAATAAGCTAAAATCTTAGTCAGTGCATTCAGCACACCTTCCCACAGAGAAGTGCTAATTCTTATCGCATTGTACAGATCAAATACATTAATAAACGGAGACGGAAAAGCGGAGTGAGTTGTTTCGCCCTGAACACTCGCAGCTTAGCTTGCAAATTATCCTTCTGCAGCCGATGCAGCCATCGCCGCACAGTGGTGGGACTCCGGCCGTCTGCTTGGCTATGCATTGCACCGACTGGCCATTACTCCACAGCCACATGAACAACGACCGCTCAGCCAGGCATGTTTTGTTACCTCTCTCGTGCAGCTCCGTGGTTGCCTCCATGGCTGGCTTGCAAAAGGTAGGAGTGTCTGTAGAACGATAAATACAGTTCAAAGGCTCTATTATCAAGGACTAAAGAAATATTGTAATGTTAAGCTATTATTACCTCCGCGAACAAAGTTGGAGGGAGGATATGTTTTTCCACCCCGATCTGTCTGTCTGTTTGTTTGTTTGTTTGTTTGTTTGTTTGTTAGTGTATAGGATTTCTCGAAAAGTTACTAATAGATTTGGACTAAACTTGGTATACCAAGTCTATTTGGTATAAGGAAATAACTTATTTTAATTTTGGATGAAATCGAATCAAACTGTTGCCATGGCAAACCAATAGATGAAATATTCGGGTGAATGTATGCGCTCTACTGAGTGCCCCGCCCCCCCCCCTTAGTTAACTTATTTGTTTAGATAAGAAAAAAAATGTCAGATCAAAAACTGTAGCGATTTTTTTTTTGCATGATACTAAATTTTGTCATTAAATTGAATTACTGCTAACACTAATTTATCCGCGGAAGTTATTGAGATTAGTCGCGGAATAATATCAAAACCTTTTTTTACTTTTGAATACGTATCTAGTCTATTTCTAAATGTGGTTATTTTGCTGGCTTCGACAACATTGTTCACGGTGGATCCTTCAACGTGGCAGCTTCACACCACTGGATTACGGGCAGTGGATGCCGATCCTCCCTTGACGAAACCGCACCCTCTCTTGGCGAAGTCAGAAAGGCTGTAGCAAAGTTGAGGGGTGGAAAAAGCAGCTGGTGTCTGTAATATCAGTGCGGAGCTCTTCAAAGCTGGGGGTGAGGCCATGATTCGCGGGTTGCATGCTGTCCTGACTGCCGGAGGCAATCAGGTACCTTTCCTCCTGACTGGAAAAGGGGTCTGGTAGTCCTTATCTGGAAAGGGAAAGGGAACCGTCAGAACTGCAACAATTACCGCGGTATTACACTGCTCAGCGTGCCAGGCAAGGTGCTTGTCCATCTATTGCTGACACGGATCCACAGTCATCTGCTGAAGTCCCACACAGTTTCCCACGCATCCCTCTAAAACAACATTGTATTGTGTGAAGGTCCTCAGTTATGGATTTATCTTACTATTGATATGAAAAGTCAGATGGATGCTAGTAATTTACCAAAATTCAAAAAGAAAATAAAGACCTATTTATTTTTTTTGCCAAAATACATGATGTTAGAGAATGCGAGAATATGATCAAACGATCATAAATGTATCTTTATTAACCCTTTGAGACCCAGAACGTAATTTCCATTGTAATTTGGGTACCATTAGACGATTTTAATGAACATAAAAAATATATTAATAGCTATGACCTGTTAGTATCCTTGTCGACTAACTAATTTGGTATGTTCGTTAATTTTCGTAGTTTTATGGCTAACTACAGACGATTTTATATAGCAAAGGAAAGATCTGGGTGGGAAGGGGTAAAGTGTATATATGTCAATACTTTGTATCTTGTATTTAAACTGTCAATATTCTGTGTATGCGTAGCTATGTTTTTTAGGGTTATTCATATTGTATAGTTGGTAGTCACCTACAATGCCTGTACCACTGACAACCATTATATTATGATTTTGTTTGTCGAAGAGTCGTCTAACGTGCCACCATTATATTATTTTTTGTTATACACACACACATACTTACTTACACACTACCTACTGACATACTTACTTACACACGCACACATACACACACACACACACACACACACACACACACACACACACACAACACATACACATAAACATACAGACACACACACAGACAGACACATACACACACATCCACGAAGGTCAAGTGGATAGAGTGCTGGCCTGCCATTCTGTGGTACCTGGTTCGAATCCTCACTGCTCCCGGGTTTTTTTCACTAACATATTCGGGCGGTACTTTTCCCTTGAGCAAGGGATGGGGTGGTGTGGTGTGTGAGGTCCCAGCATTACCCTAAGATCGGTAATAATAAGCTCCAAGCTCGCACCGGGATGGTGAAACTGGCGATCGGGAGTTCGACTCGCATGGACAAGACCATGGGTGAATAACCACACACACACACACACAGACAAACAGACACACACACACACACACACACACACACAACACACCAGAAACACGCACACATACGTACACACACACAAACACACACTGACACACTCACAAATTGCCCAAAAGAAAATCCTAAGGTGTATCTTTTTTTAAAGGAAAGTTTTGAATCAACTGAGTCCTTATTCACAAACACCCAATTCCCACCCAATTCTCTGGGAAACTTCACGTTACTGGTAATTGTCAACACATGTACTACTTCTACGTGTTTTGTTGTTCATTACAGTATATATGAATATATTTGTACATATCCATAAATAGAAAGGGAACGAGTAGAAAGAAATGAAATAGGAAATTTTTAGGTCCCCTTATAGCTAGGGCACTAGCTAACAGATAGGATCTTTTTCGCCACACAGGGTAATCCTGGGTTAATCCGGGCAACCTTATCCCACATCTGGTGAATCCCAACTGCACTAGAAAGCTGCAACATTGCGAAAATAACTAACTACTAAGAAGAACACGTTTTGGCAGTCACGCGCCGGAACCAGCCACCCCCGGCAGATGCCAGACATTCATACTGTTTTTGCCCATCGTTTCGTCAACACCTACCTGCCTTCCTCCTGCTACACGTGTTTGACCCTCTCTGGTCTGTGATATATTGAGCAACTGTTTTGCTTTCTTGTTTTTTTAGATGTCGAGTGTGGGGTTTAGTTGTTTTAATCCCGTTCATTGTTGCCCCAATAATCCATTGGTTTATCGGGGAGGCAGGGGCGACGTGCCTTCCCTCTTCTTTTCCCTTTTTTGTGGGACGTCAGGGTGCCCCCTTTTCCAGCCGGTGTCTTGTCTCTGCCCTTTTGGCTTTGCCTTTGGGGGGCGAATGGGACGTCCGTGGTGATTTCTGGCGCCGGGACTACACCTACACCTCGCCCGGGTGTCTCGGGGCGGGGCTTTCGGGGCCTTCTGGTTGCCACTGTACTCTTGCCCGCCCCGCCCATCCTTTTTGTGGCATATAGTTTATTGGTTTATAGCTATTTGTTTATTGTTTGACATATGATTTTATATGTGCTCTATATTTTTTTGGCCCCGGGTTCCCATTTCCGAGGGGGCCCGCCCTGGGGCGGCGCTCATCTTTCTGCACCCCCATTTTTTTGGGGGCGAGGTGTGTTTTCCTCTTTCAAGCTAATCAGGAGATTTGCCACGTGTTTTCCGGGCGTTTTGGCTCTTCGTTCGGAATGGATTCGTCGCTAGTGCTGGTGCCCGGGCGTCGCAGACGTCGCTCAGCCACTCCCCACCCCCCCGCCCGGACCCTCCCAAGGGCCGGTCGGAGAGTCGGCGTTTCCGGGCCCTTTCCACGTGGAACCAGCGGAGGGCGGATGGATTCGTCACTCGTGCTGGTGCCCGGGCGTCGCAGGCTTTGGGCTCAGCCACTCCCCACCCCACCCGACCCTCTCAAGGGCCGAGTCTGGGCGTTGGCCGTTTCTTGGTTTTGCCATGTGGACCCAGCGGCCGGCGGATGGATTCGTCGCTCGTGCTGGTGCCCGGGTCGTCGCAAGTGTCGCACAGCCACCCAAACCCCGCCCGGACCCTCCCAAGGGCTGGGACGGGGGGTCGGGCGTTTCCTGGCTTGCCATGTGGACCGGCGGGCGGCGGATGGATTCGTCGCTCGTGCGGATGCCCGTGGCGTCGCACCCCCCCCACCCCCGCCCGGACCCTCCCAAGGAACGGGACGGGGCGTCGGGCGATTCCTGGCTTGCCATGTGGAACCAGCGGAAGGCGGCTGGATTCGTCGCTCGTGCTGGTGCCCGGGGCGTTGCCTCTTCCCCTACCCCGCCCGTGCCCCTCCCAGGGGTCGGAACGGGCGTTTGGGTGACTCGGGCGACGATTCACCGTCCTACCCTGTCCCCCCTTCACGCCCCTCTGCCCCCCCTTCGGGTGGGGTAGGGTCAGTGTTGGTGGAGGGCGACGCCCGGAGTGCTGTCGCGTCGGGGCTTTGGCCGCTTGACTCCTCCATTCCCTGCCCTCTTTGCCTTCCTTGCCAGGAAGGGTAGAGGGAGCGTGGTGATTCATGGGCCTGAGGATTCCCGCCGATGCCTCCCCCCCCCTCTCGCCACTCTGCCCAGACCCCTTCGGGAGGGTGTGGGTCGGTGTTGGTGGGGGGCGCTGCCCAGTTTGCTGTTGCTTCCTGCCTCGACACGGGGGGACCGGAGTCCGACGATTCAGCCGTCCTGCTCTGGCCCCCCTCACGCCCCTCTGCGCCCCCCCCTTCGGGGAGGTATGGGTCAGTGATGGTGGAGGGCGACGCCCGGAGTGCTGTCGCGTCGTGGCTTTGGCCGCTCGACTCCTCCATTCCCTTCCCCTTTCTTTGCCTTCCTTGCCAGGTAGGAGAGGGAGCGCGGTGATTCTTGAGCTGGGACTCCCGCCGCTGCCCCCCCCCCCCTCTCGCCGCTCTGCCCCAGCCCCACTTCGAGGGGGTGTGGGTCATTTGGTGGGGGGCGGCGCCCAGATTGATGTCGCTTCGGGGCTTTGGCCGCTCGCCTCCTCCATTTCCTGCCCTCTTTTCCATCCTTGTCAAAATGGGAGAGGGTGCGTGTTTTTCCCTTGTGCCTGGGGTTCGAAAACGCCCCCCGCCCCTTCTCCGCTCCGTGGTCGGGCGGGGCGTTGCATCGGGTCGGGGTTGGCCTCGTCGGGGCAGGTGTGCTTCGTTTGCAGTCTTGGCCTGGATCCTCCCCACCACTCTACAACCCCACCCTCCGGGAGGGGATTGATTTCGGTGGTTGTGGCGTCGCCTGGAGCTTTGTCTTTCATGGCGTTGCTACTCAACTCTTCCATTCCCTGCCCTCTTTGCCTTCCTTTTCAAGGAGGGGTCGAGGGCACGTGGTGATTCTTGGCGCCTGGGACTTTGCCCCCCCTACACCCCCCACCCGTCCCCCTCTCCGGGGGACGGGGCGGGGCTTGCGGTGGTTCGTGGCTTGCCGCATCGGGCTGGAGTGCGAAGTTTTAGTCATGGTAAGGCCCCTTCTCCCGCCACTCCACACCCCCCTCTGGGAGGGGGAGTTGGTCGGTGTTGGTGGAGGCGCCCGGTGCTTCGTCGTTCGTGGCTTTGCTACCTGACTCCATTTTTATACGCCTGGGGCTCCACCCTCTCCCCCCCCCATTCCCCCTCTCCGTTTGCGGCTAGGGGCGGGGCAGGGTGTTCGGCGGTTCGTGGCTCGCACCGTCCGGATGGGGCCCTTCTCTGTTTGTGGGGTGGGGGCGTTTAGTTCTGCGGATCGTCCCTTCCATCTCCTTGTTTCGCCTCCTTTTTCGGAGGTTTTTCTGCGAAGCCCAGGGCTGCTCGGCGTCCTTCACGTCCCGGTGCCTCCAGCTCTGCTCCTCGGTTGCCCCGTGCCTCCGGTCAGCCGTCTACCGTCCTGATCCCGTCAGGGTGGCAAGGTTGGTAGAGACGTGAGCTCGCAATGTGCAGCGTCCCTGTGCATTCGGTCAGCGGTTCGAGTCCGCCTAGTTCTTGCTGACGTGGCGGCGCTTTGTATAGTCAATAACCTTGTAGTTGGTACTTGCTAAGTGTCTTGATAGGATGAAAATCTTATCTTCTTATCTACCGTCCTGAAGGTTGTCCGGTCGGGCGTTGCTGGCTGACGGTCGTTTTTCCGGAGGGCGTTGTGCCCTGTCTTCCCGGCGGGGCCTTTGCTGTCCTTATGGATTTGTGGTCGCGGGCCTTGGAGTCTCGCACCCGCCACCACTTCCATCTGTCCTGGGCAGACGGGGCCCTGGGTTCCCGTCTGGGCCTCGGCTGTTCGTCCTCATAGTCTCACTTCTCGTCTCGTCCTCACCGCTCCTCGTCTCACGCTTCCCGGCCTGCTGCCTCTGCTTCATTTCGGTCGCCGTCGGTCATGCTGATGTTGGATGGGGATATGGTGGTGTCTTCTGCCCCTCCCCCTCACCGCGGTTCGCGGGCCGTGGCCTTCCTGGGTAGGGACGTCGCTGCTCCGGTTCGGCGGGCATCCGCGGAGCCTTCCCCATCCTCACCTCCCGTTCCTCTGGAGTGGTTGGGGTGGATGGTCTCTGTGAACACCTTACTGGTATGTTTGGAGGTCCATTTAGAAACCGGGACCTGTTCTTCGCCTCGGCTGAGTCACAGGTCACCCTCTTCCGCGTCCCTCTCGCCAGGGTTTGCTTCTGCGCCTGCGGGCTTCGGCGATGTCTGCTGGGTGTGCTCGTACGGGGATGGGGTTGTGGCCTTCCCCAGGCCGGAGAGGTGGCGGTTCGTGGTCTTCCACCTTCCTGCTTTCTGTCTGCCGGGGGCTTCCTCCTCCCTTTTCGCTGTGGAGCCTTCCACTTGCGTCTTCCCTCGTCCCTCCGGGGATGCTTCCTCCGACTTGTTTGCTTGAGCGCCGGTGCTGGCGTCGTTTTCCTGCCTGGCTTTCGCCAGGAGGGTGCACGGGTGGCCAGGTGGCTTTCTCTTGGTGGCCAGTCCCAGCCCTGGCCTCGCTATCTGCTGTCTGTCGGGGGCTGGCGACCGCGTGTGCCGCGTTCGGTGCCCCCCCTCCTCGTCGACGGGGCCGTCGCTGGCCGCTTGGTCCTTCGGCATGAGGCCTTTCGTGGCCTGCCGGTGATGCCTCGACTCCAGGTTCTCCGGATTGGCCCCTTCGCTTCTGGGGTCTTGTCGGAGCCTTTCCTGCTACGGTGTCTCGCCTCGTCCCCCCCCCCACTCCCCCACCGTCGGGCTGGTGTCTCCTCAAGCTCCCAGACCCTCTCGGTCGTTGGCGGGTAGGGGCCCCGCAGGGTACGCTGGGGCTCCTTTTGTCTGGAAGGACAGTCCCACACGTTCGCCTGCGGCAGGGTGGCCTCCTGGAGCTTGGGTGGCATAACCGGTGCGGTTCTTCCTGGTTCGAGTGCTCCTGGTCCCGGGCTTTTCGCTCCGGGCATAATGTCTTCCCCTGGGCCGCCACCTAGGGCGCTCTGGTTTCCCGTTCCTCCCTTCCTGGACCTCCTCACTGTGTTTCGGATGGCCTGTCCGTTGTGGGCTGGCCGCTGGGTGGTCTGGAGTGGGCTTCCCTTTGGGCCCCGGTTCAGACTGCCGCCGCTTCGACGACCGCCCCTTGATTTCCCTCCTGTTCTGGCCGTTTGGCTGGTGACCGCCCCTTCCTGGCCGGGGACTGCTCGCATGCTGGGCCCCGGGGCCCTGGCGGTGGCGGGGGCGCAAGGGATGTGTTTCCTGGTCTTTAGGGTGGTCCTTCCTTTCTCTTGCCCACCGCTTCTTTGTGGGGTGGGTGTGCATTGGGGCTCCTGTTCGGCCACAGTCTCGTCTCGGTGGTGACGGCAGCCAAGCTTCTTCCCCGCCTCTGCCGGGCCTCGGTGTCCCTACCTCTTCTTCCGGTCGTTTCCGGTCCCCCAGGAGACGGTTCTCTACTTAGGGATGATCACCATAGTCGCCGTCCTCTGTTTTGCTACCCAGAGGACCTCCAGGTCCGTCCATCTTTTGCCCCTTTCGGTGCGCATTTTGGTCCTGGTGGCCCATGTCCCCCTCCGTCTGTCTGCTAGGTTCCTGCCGGGTGTGGGGTTCGAGTGGACCGCCGCACTCTCTCGCCTCCGGGGTGCGTTGGTGGTGCGCTTTAGGCTCTCTGTCGGCAGTGGGTCTTTCTGGAGATGGCCCTCTTCGCGCGTCCAGGCGCTCTGCCCAGCAGCTGTCTTTTTTTACGAGGCTGGACCGGACCCTGCGGGGGCGGCCGGACGCCCTCTTGGCTGGCTGGAACAGGTGGCGCCTTGTTTACCTGTTTTACTCCTCCCTGTCCCTGCGTCCTCCTAAAAGTGTGCTACGTTCTGCGATTCTACAGGGGCTGGGTCCCTCTGGTGGCTATTCTCTGGCCGGCCCAGCCTTAGTTCTCCGTTCTGTGGACTTCGTGTCCCTCCTCTGTTCCTTTTGGGGGTCCTCGCTCTGCTGGAGGAGCTCTCTGTCGGGATTTCTTCCACCTTACCGCTACCCGTCTGATGTTTCTCTCCGCTCATCATCTGCTAGGTTGTCCGGGTCCCTCTGGGCGGTCTTTCTGTCTTTCCTCAATCGGTCAGATCTTCGTCGCATTTCGGGGTCAGTGGTCCTGGATTTCCTCTCCTTCATGGCCCCCAACAGGTGGTGGTCCTCTGCCTTTTTCTCCGCTCGCCTGGCGTCGCTGGGTGGGCGAATACGGCCGGGTATTCGTCCTGGACCACCGTTCGGTGGCCCTACTGAAGTGGGGGGTTTTCCTCCTGATTCCCCCCCCGTCGTCCTGTCTCCTTCTGGTCCCTGGTGAACGTCCTCCAATACCTCCTGGGCGAGCAGCTTCGGTCCGGCACTCCCGGGTATCGTCTCCTCCCGTCGGTCCTGTTCCTTTTTTGTTGCCCTGGCGACGGGGTTTCGGGCCTCTCTCTGTAGGTGCTGTCCAATTTCTCCCGATGGCCTGTCTTCTCGCTTCTCGCGGGACGGGTCTGCTGTCTCCCTCTCCCTCTCGCCCGTGGTCCTGGGTAGGGCCGGGCGGAAGGTCATCCGTCTCCGGCCGGTTGTGGTGCCGGCTTGGAGGGTGGGGGTCGCCTTCCACCCTTTGGGTTTCGGCGCTTCGACGTTGCTTGGCTTAGTCTGCGTCCTGGGCGGGTGGCCCGCTGGCGCGGGTATGGGGTCCGTGGAGTCCGGCCTCGTGCTTCGTGGCTCGTTTCCTCTCTCACTCCGTCGTGACCTCGCCTTGTGTTGCCCTGGGTTTCCACCTTCTGGCTGGTCTTGTGTGGTGGTTGGTCAGCGTGCCGGCCCATGGCGACTCCGCCTGTTACTTGTGGATGCTTTTCGTTCCTTTTTGTTTTCTTGAGCAGTTGCCTTCCTTCTCCCCTCGGGGGTTGGGGGCTTCTTGCCCCGTCTCCAAGTGGCAGGTAGCTAGTGCACTAGGTAAAAGGGGACCTAAAATGACGGCTTTTTAAGTATGGAAAGCCTATTTTGGGGCCACGACATAGCTTTGTGCACGGCCTTCGGCCTCCCCCCTTTCCTTCCCCACCAAGTTTTCAGCCCCTCTCCCCGGGGAGCTTTCTTGGGATGGGTAAGAAAAGTCTGGCGTCTGCCGGGGGTGGCGGGGGCCAGCGGCGTGACTGCTAGACGTGTTTTCTTCTTAGTAGTAGTTATTTTCTGCAATGTTGCAGCTTTCTATGCAGCCTGGTTTTTCACCAGATTTTGGGATAAGGTTTTCCCGGATTACCCCCGGTATTATCCTGGGTGGCGATAGATCCTATCTGTTAGCTAGTGCACTAGCTATGTCGTGGACCCAAAAATTGGCTTTTCATACTTCAAAGGCGTCAGTCTCCTAACCGTAAAAATACACCACAACACTCTCCGTGTAGTAATATGTAAAATTAAAATGTATATGAGAAAAAGATAATTGTGGTGAGAAAATTGGCCAGAGACTCTTAACTTACAGCTTTCGGGGAGAGACAGGTTGCGTTGGCGTGTGTTGCCCCGTCTTGGCTGCGGCGGAGGAACCACCGGACCTTTGAGTGAAGGGGTTGGCGTGATAGTTATATTGTCTTCATGATAGCCTAAATTATCGTACTGGGCACACGATGAACACTGCAACTGCCACCAGTACGCAGACGCCCGCGAAACACTCCAATCACACACCACACACACAAAACAAACATACACACCACATACACACACATACAACACATAACAACACACACACAGGCACACGCACGCACGCACGGGAGACACACACGCACACATACACGCACAAACACACAAGCACGCACAAACGCACACACATGCACGTACACACATACATATCCAAAGCACGTAAGTATACCCCGAGGGCAACATATATACATCATGCCATCATAACAGTTAAAGATAAACACTATTGTCATGGATGTGATGGACGCGTAAAAACCCACGCATGCAACACCCGAACTTTTTCGATCACCAAGGTAAATGTAAATACAATCGTGGTGGTTTTCGTATTTAATTTTCCATACAGATAATTTCTTAGTATCATCAGCAAACTTAATAAAATCTCTGCTAATTCTATGATCAAATCATTAAGAAAGAAAAATAATAATAATAACCCTTTGCCCTAACATAGCTACGTAGGCTACATAATATGCGCTAGCATTTTTTCGGTCTAAAAATTTCATTCCTTAAAACTGATTCGCCGTCTTAAGGTATGCAATATACACAAAAAGATGACATTTTACTGCACTTTGCATGAGACATTTCTGTGGTGATGAAAAAATAAAACCATTAAATCTTTATATTTATTTTCAATCAGTAATAACATCTGTATACGAGAGAGCCAGTATAGGCGGTGTTATAAAGACTGTATCCTTACTGTGTCCTCTATCAGCTGCCGCATCAAGTCTTTATAAACTCTGCTAGGAGAGCGAGTAACCCCAGCCCAAAGCCCGATCAGCAGCACCACGAACATTGCCTAAGGAAAGATGATGGACGGTCATATACATTCTACACGACGATGTATTGTATTAGGAGGACATTCAAGGCAAAAAAAGCATCACTTGGGCCCTTTGGTGATCAATCTTAACTATTATTGGTGGCTACTGTGTCGCATATCTTGGATGTCCTGGTAGAGTACCCAATCCCGACTGCCTCTCATAGCTGGCGCTAGAAAAATTCCTCTTCGGCATCGGTAATCACCATGACTCAACAGTAAAGTGCCACGTAGTGCTGTAGTGACCTGTCGTCTACATGGTTGATAAACAGACACCCAGGTTTGTTGGTTTTGGGTTTATTCTGGAAAGAGGTTTGTGTCCAGTACAGAGTTCTGAGTTGAAGTGTGTGTTTCACATGCGGACACCCTTTATAAAGATTCGCGCTACTCGAGGCAATGGGGACTGACGCCTGCATACCAGAGAACATCTGGGTAAAGGGTCGGCTGAGGTCGAGATTAGTGTATTGCCTTGGGGGGTAATTATAGCTAGCTGTGGAGTGACTCATACACACAGTCACTACGTGCTTATAATAGTATCTTGTTGGGGGTAAATCCTACCGCTGCCACCATGTCATTACTGATGCTTTGTAAAACCCCGAGAAATTGATTTGGAGCTAACCATGAGATGCAATAATTATTTTATAATACTGACGAATGACAAGCCGGAGATGGAACGCTCTATGTGATCACTACAAAAAAATAAAATTAGATGAACATCATTCATCGCAACACACCCAATAGTTTGTTGATAGAAAACGAGGTGCTGACGGTCCACTTTGGTGGGCAGTCTCACACACATGCTGGAGTTTGGATCGCCTGCTTGTACCAGTTTACGCGTAGCCCCACCTCGTTGACGTACATATCCTGGGGACACAGAGGTTTCTGCTGTACAGGTCAGACACCCATGCTAAAAAGTACTATCAATATACATAACACTTCATTTTACTAATGAAACAAATTAATTATGCATGTAAAAAGGGAAAGTGAGTGAAGGAGTATACATGGTGTAGATACACTTCTCTCATGGTTTACTATATATTAGTTTATTTGCACATTCTAATTCTTCATTTATATATCTACTATTAATTTATACTATCTGCTATTAAAAAAACAAGCACCTGATCTTCCTCCAAATAAAACGTAGGCCGTAAAGTGTCTACAAATCTATGCAAACAGTATGACTCTTCAGAAAACCCTTTATTATTCAAATGTATCATTATTTTTTCTTATATGCATGGTATTTTCTTCTGTATTCATACACACGCCCAAAAAAAC
>JACEEZ010021340.1:322500-331288 GCA_016584305.1 Chionoecetes opilio | reverse complement strand
TCCCTCCTCGTCGTCGTCGTCCTCATTTAGTTTTTCCTTTTTTCAGCACTGTTTTTATCCGCCCTATCATCATTTCATCCCTTTACCTTTGTTTTCCTCCTCATTATCATCATCTTTCTCTTCCACGGATGGTTTTTTTTTACATCATCTGGCGCCTCATCCTCGTCTTCCTCTTGCGCCTCATCCTTATCCTCATCCTCGTCCTCGTCTTCCTCCTCATCCCGTGTCACCGCCGTCTCCCCCACACAACACCTCAACCTCATTTAACTTTCTCAGCTTAAGGCTCAGTCACGGCGGAGTGGCATTACGCCCCTCTTTTACGGAGAGCATTTGGGAGAGTTACTCAAGGCTTTGCCCCGAGTTTTAATCTTAAAAGTTGGAATCTTGTCCCCGTTACGTTTCCATTTCGCCACACATTCTTCCAATCGTAAATGGAATGGGAGAGAAAGAAAAAAAAGGTTATTATTGTGTATGTGAATAAATGGTAGACTATTACGTTTTCTTTGTGTTTAATTAAATTTTTTCTTTATTTTTTTCTACCTCCATAAAAATAGGAAAACAATAGTCTTGTGTTGATGTTCATAATATGTCATCACGTTTTTTTTTTCTCTTCCGTTCAATTTTGTCTTTTGTATATTTGTGAATTTAGTCCTTAGTGTACAATGCGACGTTATATTTTTTACATATGCTTTATTTCAAAGGAACAATCAATTCGGAAAGGAACCAAGAGAGAGAGAGAGAGAGAGAGAGAGAGAGAGAGAGAGAGAGAGAGAGAGAGAGAGAGAGAGAGAGAGAGAGAGAGAGAGAGAGAGAGAGAGAGATTAATTATATAGGGATCTCCATCTGACGCCGTAATTATTTGCGTGATTAATTTATAACTGTAATTTCTTTCTTCTTCTCTTCTTTTAATTAACCTAACGAATAATCACAACAGATCCAGCTTTTCCATTCTATTATCCTGTATGCCCTCTCCGCGGCCTCCGTCCTCGCCCCGCCTGCCGCACGAGCACACACTGGTAGGGGTATTTTATGAGTGAAGTATTTGCTGAGTCTGTTTGTCTGGATTCATCACTCTGAAAAATTAGATTTCATTGAGTGCACCGAATTTATTTTGCTCAAGTGAATTCTGGGTAAATTTGATATTAAAAAGGCCTGTGAAGTTGATTGAGATAAGGGAGTTTGTTTACGCTTGGAATTATCATATTAAACTTGAGATTGATTTAGTATTTCCTTCGCTGCCCGCCAGAGGAGCTGCTTACGTCTCTCCTCTTAAATGGGGTTTGTCTGGAAAAAATTATTACTTGTGCACATAAATTATACAAAACTTAAGAGTTAGGTATTTATGAAATATTTGTCTATATTTCTATACCCGTAATTCTGACAAAGCATCGGTCGTCAGATTGCGCTTTTTGTACACCGTCATCACCTCTATTTTTCATCTTTTATTTTTCGCGGACACAAACCTCACGAAGAGGAGGAAAATGGGTTTGGTGTCAGGCTAAGGATGAAATGTATGATTATGATAGGCTAAGGATGAATGTATGATTATAATAGGGAGAACAATGGAAACAATTCCTAAATGACATAAGAAGAATGCGAGATTATGCAAATGTAAACGAGTGATATTATGCAGCGCCCGTAACCGAACTGAATACAAACATGATAAATGTATTCATATATTTGCCCGATATCCTTCTTTCCTTCACTTATTTCCTGGGTTCCATCATTGTCTTATATTTCATCTGATTTTTTTTCCATTTCTTTTAATGTTTATCCTTCTCTGTTTGAAGTCTCTCCTTTGATATTTATTTCCTCCTTTGTTGAATTTTATCTCTTTATGTCATACAATTTCTGCATTTCACTTCTTTCTCTGTATTTTCTCTTTGCTCTATAAGTTTTCTTTTCTTTATTTAGCTTTTTCCTCCTCCACTAACTCATCGACTCATTATTAAAATAAACTAATTGAATCAAACAGACAAAATACATATCAGTATCACTTTTTATAACCTCAGTCTAATAAATAGGCGGAAAGAAAAAAATCATATCCTAAAATATAACATTATTTTTACCTACAAATAAGCATCATAAAACAGTGGGTAACATTTACGTGACCATATACATTTACATTCTATATATATTATGATGTATATACCTTTTGGGAGAGTTTTAGCGATGGATCATAGGGTTTGATGGTCATAAAAGACGAGAGATTTGTTGTTATACATATTTTTTTCAATACAATTAATGATATCGAGGTAATCAAAGTCAGTTGCTGGTACTGAATACAGATTGCCCCCTTAATTGAACGCTATTTCTTTTCTTTTTACTTTTTTTTCAGTTAAATGGAATATTTATGTAGCTGTTCTGATATTTGTAGCAATATACCAAACTGTAAGCACTGTATAAGAGACAGACAGACAGACAGACAGACAGACAGACGCAACAGACAGACAGACAGACAGACATACAGACACAACATACAGACAGACAAACATACAGACAGACAGAAAGCCAGACAGACACAATAGAAAGACAGACACAACAGACAGACAGACACACAACAGACAGACAGACACACAACAGACAGACAGACATACACAACAGACAGACAGACATAGCAGACAGACAGACACACAACATACAGACAAACACACAACATACAGACAGACAGACACAACATACAGACAGACATAACAGACAGACAGACACACAACATACAGACAGACAGACACAACAGACAGACAGACACAGCAGACAGACAGACAAACATACAGACAGACAGAAAGCCAGACAGACACAATAGAAAGACAGACACAACATACAGACAGACAAACATACAGACAGACAGAAAGCCATACAGACACAATAGAAAGACAGACACAACAGACAGACAGACACACAACAGACAGACAGACACACAACAGACAGACAGACAGACACAACAGACAGACAGACACAGCAGACAGACAGACACACAACAGACAGACAGACAGACACAACAGACAGACAGACACAGCAGACAGACAGACACACAACATACAGACAAACACACAGCATACAGACAGACAGACACAACAGACAGACAGACATAACAGACAGACAGACACACAACATACAGACAGACAGACGCAACAGACAGACATACACAATAGAAAGACAGACACAACAGACATACAGACACACAACAGACAGACAGACAGACAAAACAGACAGACAGTCACAACAGACAGACAGACACACAACAGACAGACAGACACACAACAGACAGACAGGCAGACAAACAACAAACAGAAAAGACAGACAGACACCAAAACAGACAGACAAAAAACATCATACAGACAGACAGACACAACAGACAGACAGACACACAACAGACAGACAGACACACAACAGACAGACACAACAGACAAACAGACACAGCAGACAGACAGACAAACAACAGACAGACAAACACACAGCATACAGACAGACAGACACAACAGACAGACAGACACACAACAGACAGACAGACACAACAGACAGACAGACAGACACAACAGACAGACAGACACAGCAGACAGACAGACACACAAAAGACAGACAAACACACAACATACAGACAGACAGACAGATTATAGTTTATGCAAATCACAGTAATGGTTCCATGTGCACAAATAAGCTAATCTTTGTCGTTCATAATTTATTTATTTTATTACTTACACTGACAATGTTTGCTTCCTTTTCTACCCACTCCTAGCACGATCCTTCCTCCGTGTTCTACTTTGTCCTCTTGGCTGTAAATGTCATGGTATGTTGTGATAATCGTCCTGGTGAATGGTGCTGAATATATAGCTTTTTATTAGTATACGTCCTCCACACACACGCACACTCACACACAAATACACACACACACACACACACACATACACACACAAACACACACACACGCACACACACACACACACACACACACACACGCACATTTTTTGGGGGGTGAAATTAAATCTGCGTAGCGCGTTCTCTTAATTACACAAACTTTTCATCTACGTACAACGCATAAGAAATACTTTCATGATGAGTCGTGCACACCTTTGTAAGCACCGGCTGCCTCATTTGCCTTCATTGTGCCTCATATACATACATAATTAAGATTATCATTAAAATAAAAAACACTTATGGAGCTGTTTTTGCTTCGGCGTGCAAGAAATTTGATTGTCGTGTGGGTAGAATAAATACTTAATATCTAAGAATATGGGGATTTTTTTTTTTTTTTAATGCTATACGTGAAGTTTCATTATCGTATTATTTATAATTTTCATTATTTTACACAATCGTACTTTTAGAGTAAATTATTATTTATATACATGTATAATTGTATATATATATATTTTTTTTTTTGCTTACTTGCTAGTGCTTCGTCGCGGAATCCTTCCTTGGTCGCTGCTTCGTGGAAATTCAATCTCACGGAGACTGAGCACAGTGACTCTCCTGCCCCACTACTCACCTCAAGTTCATTTAACTTAAACTCGACTCTGCAACCCCACCTGTCACTCCACGGCCGCACTCGATTAAAGCCGTTGCTGCCTCACCAACCTCACGTTTTTGGGGTGTGAAGAGAGCACCTCACCCTCTGCAGAATCCGCCTCACTCGTGTCGCCTTGGTTTGCTGCTCAAATAGTTTTTTCCAAGTGTTTGTAAGTGTGTGATAAGAATATTTTACGATAATTTGCACCATTTTTCTAGATCTTCACCCATTAACCCCTTCACGCCCAGATCTTTCCTTTGCTATAAAGAATCGTGTTGTTAGCCATAACATTAAGAAAAGTAACTTCATATACCAAATTAGTTAGTAGACAAGGATACTGAACAATTCATATCTATAAAATCTTGCATATATTCATTAAAATAGTCTAATGGTAGTCATATTACAATGGAAATTACGTTATGGGTCTCAAAGGGTTAAACAGATATGAAATAGTTATAGTTTATCTACATATTAGAAACCCTGAAGGTAATTATTTGCAGCCTGGTTTCCTCTCTTGGCACTATATTGGCGTTTTTGTTTTGAAGAGTTTTGCTTTAGGTCACAATGGATGAAACGTCAAGTCCAGCAGGCGCACGGGCATGAGAACAGGTGTATGAATCACGTGTGTTGCCAGGTGTTTTCTTGACGCTTTATATTATTTGTGAAATCCAAAAAAAATCTTGTTGCTTTTAACTTTTATTTATAGTCACCTTTGTTATATTTTTTTCAAATATATATCACACGCTGTTATAAATTTATATCCAGAAGCCGCTCTTTTAATCCATCGTCAACAGTCACGAACGCTTGGACTTTCTCATTTTACTCTATATAGCAATCACGGCAAACTTGGTTAAGACTGTCGGTAGATTTAAGACTTCAATCGACTACGTATTTTCTTTGTCTCACATGCAGTAATCTGAATGTCAAAGCTGTGTTCTCTATATCAATAAATTTTTGTTCATTCCAACTATAGACTGATGAAGAAATGACCGGAAAAAAGCTATAGATATGTTTTGTCAAAGGCAACTGCAAACATTTGATATGCATTTTTGACTGTGCGATATTTGCATTGATCACATGGTGTATGTAGGCTGCAGGCAATCAGCTTGCATAAAAATATTGTTGGATATTATAGTGTGTGGTAATAAAAAGGAAACTCATCGTTGTATAGGATTGATAGAACAGCATTGCTATGAGATTAAAGCTGCATCAAAATGTATCGGTTATTGTGAAACGATACTACGAACCTATCTCTCCTGCCTATTTTAATCACCACCCTCACCTATGCCATCCTATATCACCACTGGTTACTTCCTCTCAGTTATTGGTACATTATTATCCTCTTCCTCGCTACTTGGGTGTCTTGTTATATCCTTCCCTTCTTCACCCTCACTAGTACGACCTTTCCGTAATAAGAGATATGATTATATTGTCTGTTCAATCTAGCCATCAACTTTCTATATGTTTAGTGCCGGAAGGTGGCGAGGTTTGCAGATGTTTAGTAAGGGTGAGTGTTGCGTGTGTTTGGTTTGTGTTGAAGAGCCATGCAGTGTGTAAGGAGTTTTTGGGTGTGTATACAGCCTGACTGCGGAGAGCAGCAGACTCGCTTACTTTAACCCCTTGAGACCCAGAGCGTAATTTTCATTGTAATTTGGGTGCCATTAGACGATTTTTAGCGAATGTAAGCAATGTGTTATAGATATGACCTGTTTAGTATCCTTGTCTTCCAGCTAATTTGGTATATTCAGTTACTCTTTCGTAACTTTGTGGCTAACAACATACAATTTCATATAGTAAAGGAAAGATCTGGGCGTCAAAGGGTTAAAACAGACCCGGTGATGATTCAGTGGGTATAAATGCAACACAATGCGAGTTCTATCCCACACGACCCATGAAATATTCAGTATCAGTATTTCATCGTTTTTTCATATTTGTATGAATTCATGAGTATAACCAATGCAATATACACATGTATCAATAATATACATAGTCTTTGTTTTACCATTTGTATTCGATGAATGTATACGTGAGGTTGGATGATATTTTCCCTCCATATATTTTTCCTTTTCTAGCTATATACATATATATATATATTTATATATATATATTTTTTTTTTATCCGGAAATCCAATAAACGATTGAAAAGTTTGTGACATAGAAGTTTTCGATAACCTATCTTTTGGCAGCACGATGAAAAATGGCCTCGCTGGGAATTATACACATATATATTGCTGCGCGTCATTTATACATCTCTATAACGAGCGCCTCCACAAGGGACGCAGCTGTGAACCAATCATACACACGCATAAAAGTGTTCTGGTGGAGGGAGACGCGGCACTTTGTAGGAAATAATTTCGTTTCAGAACAGTACAATACAGAATAAAGCAAGGTCAAGGGTGTCATCGTTTGAGACATTTGAGAATAATGGGATAGGATGGGATGGGATGGGATGGGATGGGAAGTGGTGGGATGGGATGGGATGGGATGGGATGGGAAGTGGTGGGATGGGATGGGAGGAGATGGGATGGGATGGGGTGGGGTGGCATGGGATGGAATGGGATGGGATGGGATGGGATGGGAAGTGGTGGGATGCGATGGGATGGGATGGGATGGGATGGGATGGGATGGGATGGGATGGATGGAGGATGGGATGGGGTGGGATGGGATGGGAAGTGGTGGGATGGGATGGGATGGGATGGGATGGGATGGAATGGGAAGTGGTGGGATGCGATGGGATGGGATGGGATGGAATGGGATGGGATGGGGTGGGGTGGCATGGGATGGGATGGGATGGGATGGATGGGATGGGATGGGATGGGATGGGATGGGGTGGGATGGGATGGGATGGCAGGGATGGGATGGGATGCGATGGGATGGGATGGGAAGTGGTGGGATGGGATGGGATGGGATGGGATGGGATGGGGTGGGATGGGATGGGAAGTGGTGGGATGGGATGGGATGGGATGGGATGGAATGGAATGGGATGGGATGGGATGGGAAGTGGTGGGATGCGATGGGATGGGATGGGATGGAATGAGATGGGATGGGATGGGGTGGGGTGGGTGGCATGGGATGCGATGGGATGGGATGAGATGGAATGGGATGGGATGGGGTGGGGTGGCATGGGATGGGATGGGATGGGATGGAATGGGATGGGATGGGATGGGATGGGGTGGGATGGGATGGGATGGGATGGGATGGGATGGGATGGAATGGGATGGGATGGGGTGGGGTGGCATGGGATGGGATGGGATGGGATGGGATGGGACGGGATGGGATGAGGTGGGAGGTAGGATGGGAAGGCCAACAGTCTTCTTGGGATGATATTGAAAAGCTATTTCATCTCGCATTTCTGGAGTCAAAGTCGGCCTATTGAAACTGACCGTGAAGGTAGAAAATGCTCTTTCCATATCAAAAAGGATACATAAATCATATATATCTGAATACCAAATGATTCTGGTATGGGGATGTGGGGTAAAGGGAAGGGGACTTGAGTGGGATTTGTGGTAGGGTAGGTCTCTATGCTGTATATATATAATGGCGTTCCAAAACTTCGCTTCACTTAAGCTGAAGAAAGGATAATTGGGCCTTTGACAATTTCATTCCCCAGAGATGAAGGGCTTGGCTGCGGGCGATTGGTTGTGTTAAGGCGGGCTTAGTGAAATACCCAAGCCTACATAGGGACGTATTGGGTTTAAGGCTTACTGTTATGATTATTGTTGTTATTGTTAATATTATTATTGACATCTTTATTATTTTTGTTATTGCTATTACTATTATTATGTTTATTTTTATTTTTATCATTGTTATTATGATGAGCGGCAGTAGTAGTAGTAGTAGTAATAGTAATAGTTTTAGTAGTAGTATATATTTTATTTGCTTAAACCATATTGTAGGTAAAGGAATGACATATTATTAATTATAACCAGAGGAAAAGTAAGAAATGTCCACCAGAGAGAAGCATAGGAATAAAGCAAGGCGTGTCACATTAAGGGAGAAAACAGACGGCAAGTTTAATGGAGCTGAAAGTAAGTCTGATGCATCAATGCTTTGAATGTTATGGGTTAATATCTATAACCGGAAGATGCTTTGCCATCATTGCAAGAGTGAAATGGCATGAAGAGGAAAGTGAGTGATTCCTGATAGTGATTGTTACTGTTGTATCCGCCTAAGGACGACGGATTAGCGATGAAGGAGAGGCCAGAGCCGTGTCTTGAACCTCACCGGCATGTTTTCTGTATAGGCTAAAGGGGATAGTCTTCAAAGCTAAACACGCATTACATG
>JACEEZ010021340.1:307500-312500 GCA_016584305.1 Chionoecetes opilio | reverse complement strand
GAGAGAGAGAGAGAGGATGCTGTAAGAAGAGAGGAATATGAGAGAGAGAGAGAGAGAGTAGAGAGAGAGGAGAGAGAGAAGAGAGAAGAGAGGAGAAGGAAAAAAACTCAGAAGCAGAATACTTACTGTGTAGCAAAGAGGAAAACACAATGTTAAGAGTATAAAGAAATTTTTGTCATCCTTATCTTGCCTTTCTTTATTCAACCTTTTTTTTTTGGCATATATCTTTTTTGTTTTCCTCTCTGGCATCTACCATGTCCCTCACTTTTCCTTCGATTTGCAAATTTATCCTATTTTTGCCTTGCCTTCCCTCTCCTTTAAATTCCTTTTCTCTTTCTCTCCCTTCTTGCCACTCCGTTATCTTCTCTTCTTCTACTCTACTATTATTTTTCCTTCCCTTCCCTTCCCTTCCCTTCCCATGCCTTCTTAGCATTTCTCTTTATTTCTCCATTGTCTTCCCTTACAAATTTACATCATCATTATCACCATATTCACTTCCTCTCATGCCGTCTCTAATTTTCCTCTAATACCTACCTGCCTCGTTCATATATTAAGCAAGAAATTCGTGTAATCAAATTTCGAAATCCGCTGCGGTATTTATCTCAAAGGAAGACTGTTTGTTGCTGGAATCCTGGAGGAGGGACGTGGCGGTGGCTGCAGCTCAGGTATTTGTGCTGGAAGACGTATCCTTGTCTCCGGCTGGTACTTCGAAATCCAAGTTGTTAACGGCTAGGTAAACAAGACGTCCTTCTCCCCCTTGATGAGAAGTGGAAATTGTAAAACCTGTGAGTGCGGAATCAATATCGCGAGTGCCTTGGATGTGTGCAGAGGCTTGCCGCAACCCCCTCCTCCCGAGGCTCACTTCGGAAAGACTCACACCATTAACCCAAAACACACACACCACCCAAGAGACCAAATATTTGCCGGACAAATTCCCATCTGACAATTTAACTGCAGCGGCGTCAGCGTCGGAGGAAAGACAGTTGGACCAGGGCACACACGCGCGTGCCCCCCCCCCCCCACACAACATAATACACACACCATCTGCGTGGTCACGTGGGTTAGATAGCGTGTCAGGCCATTCTGTGAACGTGCGTTCGATTCCCACTCGCTCCCGGGATTTTTCAATGACAAATGTGACCGATTACTTTCCCCTTTGAGCAAGGTTATGGGGTGTGTGTAGTGTGTGGGGTCCCATTATTACCCGGTCGTATATTCCCCAACTCTATGTGAGTATGTGGTTTCCCAGTGACGACGCTTGGCTGTAGCTCAGAAACTAACCATAGGATTTTCTCGAAAATTCGCTCATTGTGATTCCCACACAAAGTTAACACTTTAACACTAACACTTTATTATGTTTGCCATTTTACAATATTTTATAAGGATTATAACAGGATATGGGGTTGCAAACAGCCCTTAACAAGCAAAAGCTTTTTGGGCAAAGGTGTGGAGAGAGAGGGAAAACACACAGAAAAAATAATAAATAAACACAAGGTATATAAATACTAAACAAATACTGACATAAACAGGCGATGATAGTTAGCAAGTTACTTAGACTAATTTACAGGATAATATACACTAGTAATAAATAATATTAAACAGTTGCTGTGAATAATTACACAAAAAATAAGTACACGAATAATAATAACAATGATAATAGTACACAGAGCTGGTATAATGATAATAAATGTTTCTTGAATGTATGTTTAAAAGTGCTTAAGCTAGGTGAATGTTTGATATGTACAGGGATATCATTCCATAACTTGGGACCTTGGTACATTAGGGAATGCTTGTATAGGGTTAGGCTATGACTAGGTATGGACAGGGAGCGTTGGTTGCGGGTTTGGTAAGTGTGAAGTAGTTGGTCATTATTGTAGTTAGACGCTGATTGTTTGTACATAAAGGATGCAATATTTAATTTTGATAAATCATTTAGATTCAAAATATTTAAGGATTTACATAATGGAGGAGTGTGCTCGCAATAGTCACTGTTGGTTATTATTCTAATGACTTTTTTATGGAGTACATTTAGATGGTTTAAATGACAGGGATAAGTGGTGGACCAAATGAGATTACAATAATTGAGATGGGGATAAATGTGAGCATAATACATGCATTTAAGAACCTCAACTGGGGCGAAGGGTTTGACTTTGAGAAGGAGTGGAATTAATCTAGATAATTTTAAACAGAGGTTGGACAGATGATGTTTAAAAGTTAAGTTTTTGTCAAAGATTAATCCAAGGAACTTTATCTTGTATACTTGAGTAATGTCATCATTTATAATTTTAAGATTTGGTAATGGTTGGTATCTGGTAGTGGTATTTGTAGATAACATGAAATATGTCTTGGCTGTATTTATAGTTAGGCAGTTAGCCAAACACCACTCCGAGATTTTATCTAGCTCTGCATTTGCTCTATTGATTAGTTCTGTGGGTTTGTCACCAATTAAGTAAAGCGTAGAATCATTGGCAAATAATATGGTATTTAGTGGCTCAGATATGTTACATATGTCATTGATGTATAATAGAAACAGAATAGGTCCCAGTATACTGCCTTGAGGTACTCCTAGATGCACTGATTTGGTGGGGGAAGATATATTGTTGAAGACTGTATATTGGGTCCTATTACTTAGGTATGAGTTGAACCAGTCATGAATACAGCCACGAATTCCATAGTGATACATTTTGTCCAGTAGAATATTGGGTTGAACAGTGTCAAATGCTTTTCAAAAATCAACAAAGATTGAAATGATAGATTTGTTGTTATTTAGTGCTGTGTATAGGGCAGATGTGTAGGTATTGATGGCATCAAAGGTATTAAAACCAGGTCTAAATCCAAATTGCTTATCATTTAGTATGTTCATTTTACTTAAGAATATCAATAGGTGCTTTTTCATTAATAATTAAAAAAAAATTGAGAACACAGGTAAGATAGAAATAGGTCGATAGTTGGACAAATCAGTTTTGTTTCCAGATTTATGGATTGGAATTACTTTAGCCAGCTTGAATTTGTTGGGAAAAACACCAGTCCTAATAGATTGGTTAAACAGTATTGTAAGGGGTTTGGCAAATATTTCTTTGTTTTCTTTTATTATTTCTACTGATACGTCATCGATGTGCCCTTTCTTATTTTTTAGGGAAGTGATTACTTGAGTGATGTCATTGTTAGTTGCTATGGGTATTACCAAAGAATTAGGGTAGTTTCCTCGGAGATAAGAATTGAGAGATGTTTGTGTGAGAAGCAGATCATTTGCAAGCTTTGTGGCTATTGGTGAGAAATACTTATTGAATGCACATGAAATATCGTGTGAGTTATGAATAATTTGGTTATTGATATTTATGGAGTTGGTTGTTGTTTTGGGATTTGTTTTGGTATTTCCTAGTTCATTTATTGTTTCCCAGATCTTTTTAGTATTTAGTCTGAAACTTGCGAATCTTTGTAAGTAATAGTTTGCTTTGACTTGTTTAATTAGGTTAGTAAGATAGTTTCGGTATTTGTTGTATACATCGAGCTTTATCATTCCTAGCTTATATGATTTGTACAAGGTGAATTTGTGTTGTATAGATTTTTTTTGTTTTTGTTTTTTTGTTACCAAGTTTTAATCAGGTAACCTGACCTACCCTTACCGTAACTTAACGTAATCTAACCTGACGTCTTCAAGAGTAAACGTGACATACTGTTCCAGAAAACGTGAATGTGCTGCCCGGAGATTGGTCACTACAAACTCAGAGCTATTTCTGGGAGGGTAAAACTGGCGATCTGGTGTCCAGCTCGCGTGGGCAAGACCGTGGGTGAATACACATACTATGAATGTACGATTAAGCAATACTGTAACTCATGAATCATCTTTAATATTAAATGAAAACATAACAAAAACTCTCAAGCACGGTGAAACCCATTTGTATTGATTATCCATATATTCCACTGATGAATATTTGTCCCTTCCTAATATTTATCCCTTCATAAAACCTCTACCGCATTATGTATTCATATCGCTCGTATATTATATGAACGTCCATTATCAGGTTTGCCTCCTTTAGCTAAATATGGCGACGGCATGCACTTATTAGTGGGGACACTAATAATTTTGCGGGAATATATCCTTTGCATGGGTTGGAAGGAAATTAAAAGGGTGCGGAGGGAGAGGTGGATTGGAAAATATGGAGGAGGAAAGGAGGAGCCGTAAAATCAGAAGGAAAGGAGAGAAGGAAGCAGTGATATTCGAGATAGAACATTTTCAGCGGAAATAAAAAAAGTAATACACATGAAACGAGACCTATTTTAATAAGCGAAGAAAAATATAGCAGGACTAATCGTCTGAGTCTATGTTGTTCATAGATAGAAATGGGAAAGAACGAAAGAAAATTGAGGGGATGGAGGGCGAGATTGAAATAATTATTTGTGATAAGGATAGAGATAAGACTGAAGATGTAAACAACTCCCGGAATATCGTGAAGGTGAAAAAAGAGGCAATGAAGCAGCGCAGGATATTTTTTTCGTACATCATATTTTTCTGTCTGTCAAAACCACATCGAGGAGACGGCAGGTGGTTGAGGAAGAGACGAAGGAAGAACGAGACTGAGGGAGATCTAACATTTATCTATTCATTTATTTACCAATTTTACTGCTACAGATCTTATCAGTCATCACCAACAGTTTAAATTTTTACTTCCCTTTGGTGCTCTGACTACTTCCTTTAATTCCCACCATACATCACAACTCATCACTGACTCATAACACCCTTTTTATCCTCACTGTCACCTTTCTTGCTAACAGTAACGCCTCGAGACCAACGGCAACTCCATTATTCACGTTGTAATCACAAGACACCTATTCTATCCATTCTCTGATCCAGGACTTTTCTATCCTTACCCCTCTCTTCCTCCTCTTTCTCCTCCTTGCTACTCGTCTTCCTATCCTGACAAACACACATTCTCCACCTGGCGCTGTAATCTTGCAGGTAATGTACGACACACAGCAACGCAAGAGTGAATTTGATT
>JACEEZ010021340.1:270000-302500 GCA_016584305.1 Chionoecetes opilio | reverse complement strand
CATCTGAATCTCGTAAGAAAAAGATAAGAAGAAAAAACACTTGAAAAAAACACGTACAAACACAGTAGACAAGAGCGTTAAAAATGGAAGATGTTTAATTACTCTATTTATCAATGACCGTGAAACAAACATAGTCACGAAAGTTATAATTTAGACACAAGGGCTTGTAAACATACTTAAACCTATCAGTATTATAATGTTTAGATGGCGAGTTTATATTCCAGTAACTGCTTCAATTTTGTAACATTATTCTTTTGCCTCGTAATTCCCTTCTTATTTCTTCCTTTCTCTCTCTCTTTTCAACCCTTCTCGTACCCCTTTTTTGTACTTTTTTTTATCGTACTTCCCTTCTCATTTCCTCCTTCTCTCTCTCTTTCCACCCTTTTTCTGCTTCTCCTACCCCTCCTACTACCCCTCTGCTACCCCTTTTTCTGCTTACCCCTTTTTTGTAACAATCTTTTTCCTCGTAATTCTCTTCTCATTTCCTCCTTCTCTCTCTCTTCCCACCCTTTTTCTGCTTCTCCTACCCCTCCTACTACCCCTCAGCTTCCCCTCTTTCTGCTTCTTTTACCCCTTTTTTGTAACATTATTTTTGGTATCGTACTTCCCTTCTCATTTCCTCCTTCTCTCTCTCTTTCCACCCTTTTTCTGCTTCTCCTACCCCTCTGCTACCCCTCTTTCTGCTTCTCTTACCCCTTTTTTGTAACATAATCTTTTTTCTCGTAATTCTCTTCTCATTTCTTCCTTCTCTCTCTCTTTCCACCCTCTTTCTGCTTCTACCCCTCTTACTACCCCTCTGCTTCCCCTCGTTCCTCCGCATCGTGTCTCCCTAGCAATAGCAAAGTCAACACTGCACCAGCTATTGCAGATGAGGGCCGAGGAGAAAGGAGGCAAAATGTCATCCTCAGGAAAAGTTTTATAATCATTTTTGTTATTATTATTCCTTCATTTATCTCGTTATTTTCCCATTTACTTCTTTTCTCCTCTACGTTCTTTCTATTACTTTTCCTTCTGCTCTTCATCCTTCGCTTCTTCCTCCTATTCCACATCATCAGCCATGATAGTGTCTTCAACTCAACAAGGGATTGCATAATACTACGATGATCTTTATTGAAGTCTCTCTCTCTCTCTCTCCTCTCTCTCTCCTCTCTCTCTCTCTCTCTCTCTCTCTCTCTCTCTCTCTCTCTCTCTCTCTCTCTCTCTCTCTCTCTCTCTCTCTCTCTCTCTCTCTCTCTCTCTCTCTCTCTCTCTCTCTCTCTCTCGCACTCTCAATGGGAATCTGTAATATAAAATCTCTCAATGGGAATCACAGTAATATAAAATCTCTCTCTCTCTCTCTCTCTCTCTCTCTCTCTCTCTCTCTCTCTCTCTCTCTCTCTCTCTCTTCTCTCTCTCTCTCTCTCTCTCTCTCTCTCTCTCTCTCTCTCTCTCTCTCTCTCTCTCTCTCTCTCACTCTATGGGAATCACAGTAATCTAAAAATAATGTGACCAGACCTCCCGAAGCAACTGATAATGAAGCATTGAACCATGCGATCGATACAGTACTATTACTAAACAACAGTATTATATGGTTTTATTGAAATAACTGTTATTGCCTGTTGTAAGTACTCGTGTATCAAATAACACAACAGAGCGATTTATTGTTATTGTAAAGTACCATAGCGAAATACAATATCGAGCACGTTGAATTCAAGACATTGGTTCATATAAGCGATTTATAGTTTGTGTGTGTATGTGTGTATGTGTGGAGAGAGAGAGAGAGAGAGAGAGAGAGAGAGAGAGAGAGAGAGAGAGAGAGAGAGAGAGAGAGAGAGAGAGAGAGGAGAGAGAAGAGGAGAGAGAGAGAGAGAGAGATGATGAGGCAGATGATGATGACGAGAGAGAGAGGAGAGAGTGAGATTGTATGAAGAGAGAGAGAGAGTACGAGATGATTCGATGCTAGAGAGAGAGGAGAGAGAGTAGAAGATTGTTTTGCTCTTCTATTTTACATCGATTCAAAATGGTAATATTGATTTTGTAAAACAAGAGTCGTCCTCCTTAACATGGTACATGCTATAATATCAGTAAAGATTGACACGATTCGGGCATGTCAAATGGTTCGATGTCGCATAATGAAGTGTTCCGAACAAAGGTTCCTCTCATCTGTACATTTCCCGAAACCCTCCATCACACACACACACACATACGTACACCACACACACACACACACACACACACACACATTAACACACACACACACACACACACACACACACTAGAGACCTATTAATTTCTTTCGTGTCCATATAAATTGTGTCGTGGCATGTAATTACACGTAGAACAACTTCCCCGAAAGATTCTACCTCCCTGACGCGGCCCAAAGTGCGTCGTGCGGCCAGTCCCTGGAGCGGCGCAACACTGAATTTATCTGCCACCTTTGAGGACGCTCGGCAGAACACCTGAATGAAAGCTGAAAGGTGTTACATAAACATGAGAGAATTCTGCTTTGCTTCTCTACCCATGAAAAGAGAAAGAGAGAGAGAGAGAGAGAGAGAGAGAGAGAGAGAGAGAAGAGAGAGAGAGAGAGAGAGAGAGAGAGAGAGAGAGAGAGAGAGAGAGAGAGAGAGAGAGAGAGAGAGAGGTATACTCTGCAAATTTCATGAGTTAGATGGATGGTGCACCGAACACATGGTTATCTAGGGTACCTTATCATCTTCTTGAGAGAGAGAGAGAGAGAGAGAGAGAGAGAGAGAGAGAGAGAGAGAGAGAGAGAGAGAGAGGAGAGAGAGAGGAGAAGAGAGAGAGAGAGAGAGAGAAGAGAGAGGAGAGAGAGAGAGAGACAATCCCATGGAAGGAAAGAGAAGGAAAAACCTAAAAGCATGAGATGATTAGCTTAGTGAGGTTGAAGGAGCGTGTAAGGGTGAAATGAAAAGGATGTGTAGACCGGGGATGAGGGGGAGGAGGTGGAAGGTGGAGGAGGAGGTGGGAGGGGGAGGAGGAGCTTGAAGGAGGAGACAGTTAGGGTGGAAGAAGCCAAGACTCTCTCTCCACCTTATAGTCCACTGTCACGACACCAGAAAATGAGGATCTACATGTTATGACCACCACTGCTATACTGGTTCCCTACGATACCGCGATCACCTCTCCATCAGAATAAGAAATATTTATTACGTACCTTATGGTTTTTTTTGTTGGCTGTGTGTCATTGGTGATATTTCCGTGTGTAGTGACAGGAACGTCACCCTTCCGAAATAAAAGAAGTAAAAAAATATGTGACTATTAGTTTGGGGGATGTGATAGTGTTGTATATGGGGGTGGACACACACACACACACACACACACACACACACACACACACACACGTGCCAATTGTAGATATCCCCATTTTGACACTATATTTACTGTCTTAAAAAAGATATAGTTAACACTGAGTACCAAAAGTGACTCAGTTAAAAGTTACATTTGACGGTGATGTTAGAAGAAAAAACATCTTTAATTGTTTAAGTATGTGTGTGTGTGCGTATGTGTATGTGTGTGTGTGTGTGTGTGTGTGTGTGTGTGTGTGTGTGTGTGTGTGTGTCTGTGTGTGTGTGTGTGTGTGTGTGTGTTTGTGTGTGTGTTTGTTTTATTCACCCATGGACTTGTCCACGCGAGCTGGCTCGCGATCGCCAATTTCAACCTACCGGTGTAAAGTTGGAGTTCATTATTACCGATCATTACTGGGTAATGCTGGGACCTCACACACCACACCCCCATCCCCTTGCTCAATGGGGACAGTAACCGCCCAAATTTGTCAGTGAAAAATTCCCGTGAGCAGCGAGGATTTGAACCAGCTAACCATAGAATGGCAAGCCAACTCTCCATCCACTTGACCATCGTGGCGGTGTCAATGTGTGTATAATCACTGTATATGTGTGCGTGTGTGGGTGTGTGTGCGTGCGTGTGTGTCTGTGTGTGTGTGTGTGTGTGTGTGTGTGTGTGTGTGTGTGTGTGTGTGTGTTGGTAGGAGCTCAATATAAGATTCATCTTTGCGTGCTAACAGTAAGGAATTGTCGTCTGTTCTGACACTAATAAAAAAAAGCGAAGACAAATCTCACATCATCCTTTAACGTGATAATTGTACTCATGTTGCCCTCGTATGTGTTGCTCCATAACTGTTTCTATATCACTTCCTTCCATCCTCCTCTCCCGCACCCTTCCCGCCCTTCACCTCACGCGGCGTCAGAAGCCTCGTTGTGGACCATGATGTACGATGTGCCGGGCAAGGAAGGGTGTGGTGCCAACCCTCCATCACGCCAAGATAACCCGCCTGAAAACATGAAGCATCGCCTGATGGATGAACTTGATCGATAAAGTATTCAATACAAGATAATAATACACTGTTGTAACCCGGCTTGGCTCAGCGTCTCGCCACGTACCCGAAGAATTGAGAAAAATCACGTTTGTTATTGCATTTTCTGCGATTCATTGTTAGCATATTTTTATGTAAGTAAAATTGAAGGCATTATATTTATCGCCAATATATTGTTTTAATATGAGTCGCCCATTTATAATTTGTAAGTGTATGAATTGAATTAATTTATATCCTTTTCGCTCGGGTGGAGGGCGTGTCAGAGGCTTGGCTTGGCTTGGCTTGGCTGGGGGTGGTGACGCATCGCTACCCACGCCAATATTGCGTTGCCATAATCTATTGACCAAGAAAATTGTGCTTCCTTTTACACTTGACATTTTGCTGGAGAACCACTGAAGTGCATCAAAGACGGGAGTTTCGAGCTGCTGCTGCCTTGCCTTGCATACCTTCCTCTCGGTTTAGTCTCTTCACCTTAACCATATCTCCCTACACACACACACACACACACACCATCTTCCTTCATAAAGCATACCTGCCCCGTAATCGTAGGAAGAGAAATTGAAGGTAATTGTTTGTTTTCGATGTTATCTCATACAAGTGCGATCCCGCCTACTTCTCTTTCTTCCTCCCCCCTCCCTCCTTCCCCTTCATACTTCCTTCTTTCCCGCCCCCCTCCTTCCCCTTCATCCTCCCTTCTCTCCCGCCCCCCTCCTTTTCCGCGCTCCGCCCCTCGTCAGCCATGCAAGCCAAGACTCGTAATCACAAAGCCAACACGAGTTATCGCGCCACACAACCCTCACCACTCTGTCATTACCTCTCTTTCACCGTTGTTTTCCATATCAATCAGTCACCCTTCCATCTACCTTATGTGTGTGTGTAATGGTGTTCCGGGTGGTGGTTTTCCTGTTGTTGTTGTTATTATCAGTAGTGGGGATTGTGATGTGTGTTATGTTGTAAATATTGATGATTATGACGGTGAGAATAGGTGAATATAAATGAAGACTACGCGGACGTGAACGAGGTGGTTATTATTAACGATTGTTAATTAAGTTGTCATCCCTGGTAGGACGCGCGGGTGTTAGGTTGTTAGCCCTGGGAGGCTGCTCGGCGCCGACCAATGATGGAGCAACAGGCATGAGTAGCTTTCGTGCCGCAACCAATCATATCATGTAAGCCTTATAGTCATCCAATGAGAAATGTGAAAATGAATTGTCTTCTAAACTCTCTCCTGTCTCATCTGCTTCTCCTCACTCGCCTCGCCGGCAGTGCGTTCCTGGAGGCCCGGCAGCACAAGGCGCGTCTCCCCTCCTCAGCTAACAAGGTTATCTTCGTGTATTTTAATCAATGTGTCGTCTTCCTGCCAAACCAACCTGCCACCAGGCGACGGCGAGGAAACCATTCTTGACAGGACTCCCGTATGTAGAACTACCTTCTGAGAAATATATAATACTGAAGTCTCTCTCTCTCTTTCTCGCTCTCTCTCGCTCTCGCTCTCGCTCTCGCTCTCGCTCTCTCTCATTAAGGTATAAATAGTTATGAAGGCACTATGATTCAAAAGAAGAGTTACAGTGCTTTCTTGGTAGCCTAATACAATTGTACGAAGTAGTGATATACAGTATTTACGTAGGTACTTTGAATCAATTTTGCCAGCGTGTTCGTGTACACGTACGTGTTGATACATATGTATGTGTTTGTGTTGGTGTTCCATAAAGAAAAACACTATAATGACTTTAGACACTTTAGACACACACAGACCAATATCACTGCTACAGACCAATATCACTGCTAAGCACCTACTCAAAAATATTCGAAAATTTAATTAAAAAAATTCTATTAAATTTCTTAACCAAAAAATCTATTATCAACAAAGAACAATTTGGTTTTCGACAAGGCTTAAGTACCTTTAGTGCTTTGACCGCCTTCACCGATAACATCTACTCTGCCTTGGATGCTCAACATACAATGCTCACTATTTATATAGACTTTACTAAAGCTTTTGATACAGTGAAACATGATATCTTACTACAAAAATTGAAACATTATGGTATACGTGGCATCATACATGACTGGCTTAGAGACTACCTCACCGGTAGAACCCAAAGTACAAAATTTCAGAATTGTCTATCTATACCTCAACATATTCAGTACGGAGTCCCTCAGGGTAGTGTCCTCGGTCCCATTTTATTCCTTATCTATATAAATGATCTCCCAAATGTATTTACAAATTTAAAAACAATACTTTTTGCTGATGACTACGTTATTCATTACTGGTGCAGACCCTACATCCTTGATAGAAACAGCCAATCAAGACCTAGAAAAAATGTATAAATGGTGTTTGAGTAATAGACTAACCGTCAATTTAAACAAAACGTATTATATGCTCTTTACCAACAAGGCGACTAAAATTCTTCCTACTCTGTTATACAACAACAATGTCATCAAAGAACTAACCAACACAAACTACTAGATGTAACTTTTGATGATAACATATCCTTTAAACCACACATTAATGAATTATGTCTTAAATTGTCTAGAATCGTATCTCTATTATATCAAATTAGAGACCTTATGTCTAATAATATACTTAAAATTCTCTATAATGCCCATGTATTGCCACACTTTCAATATTGTACTCCAGTCTGGTGCAACACATATCCCACTCATTTACTTCCCCTGTTCCGGCTACAAAAGAAAATAATTAGGATCATTACAAATTCGGGCTACTTTGATCATACTCACCCTTTATTTAAGAATATGAACAACTTGAAATATTTGACATAAACAAATTACAGATTGGAATATATATGCACAAATTAGTTACTGGTGGTCATTATATTAACTTGCTCCCTCAACATAACTACCCCACCCGCAACTGTGAACACCTCCGTGTACCACAACATAACCTGACAGTTTTTCAACACTCACTAGCCTACTCTGGTCCCAAGATATGGAAAAATATACCCGACTCTGTTAAGACCTTACCAACATTATGTTCATTTAAAAGGCAATACAAAAAGTATTTACTGTCCCAATACTGACAAGATATTTGTTCTAATATTTGTTCTAATATTTGTTCTAATATATTTCCAATGATGGTCATGTAGATTTATTATAGTGCCAACAATACATTTTATTAGCATTCTACAAATGAATTTTTGAGCAATTGTCTATGTATTTCTCCTGGTTTTTTTTTTTTTTTTTTTTTTACTTGTTTTTTTTTTTTTTTTTTTTTCTTCTTCTTTTATGTAATTGCTACTGACGTCCTAGATAAACTTGTTTGTAAACTACAGAGATGCTGCCCGAATAGCCGTATGGCTTCGTATGGGCTGCTTACACAAATTATGTTATATAACTTTATTAACGTATGTATTATGGTAAGCATATTAAAGTGTTTCAAGTGTTTCAAGTGTTTCAAGTGACACAGGTGTTGTCATAATCGCACTATAGCTACTCACTTGTCTAGAGTAATAATTATTAACCACTTACGAAACATTGAAGAACTATTTCCCTGCCTTTTGTGTATGCGGTGTGTGTGTGTGTGTGTGTGTGTGTCAAAGTGTTGCCGCGTCGAACCTTCCATGGTATATCTCAAGAACGTTATTGAATAGCTCCCGAACTTCGCTTTTCTCCTCGCCAACCATAAGGTCAAGAAAGAACCCGTGCACGAGGATGTGTGCGTGCGTGTGTGTGTCGGGGTGTGTACGCCTGTGTTATTTACCCATGGTCTTGTCCACTCGAGCTGGCTCGCGATTGCCAGTTTCACCCTCCCGGTGCGAGCTTGGAGCTCATGTATGTCTAATACAGTTATCGATTTGATCAATTTTAATAATCTTACCGATCTTTGATTTGGGTAATGCTGGGACCTCACACACCACACCCCCACCCTCTTGCTCAAGGGGGACAGTAACTGCCCGAATTTGTCAGTGAAAAATCCCCGTGAGCAGTGAGGATTCGAACCTGCTACCACATAATGGTAGTCCAGCGCGCTATCCACTGGACCATCGGGACGGCTGTGTGTGTACGTATTTGAGTTCCTGTACGTGGATAGGGGTTTATGTACGCCTGTGTGTGTATTTGAGTTCCTGCTTGTGGAGCAGTTATAGGAGCATGTATCTTAATTTCTTGTGTGCAGCAACGTGTTTGAGCATGCACCTTTTTTAATCTCTTCTCTCTCTCTCTCTCTCTCTCTCTCTCTTCTCTCTCTCTCTCTCTCTCTCTCTCTCTCTCTCTCTCTCTCTCTCTCTCTCTCTCTCTCTCTTCTCTTCTCTTTCTCTTTCTCTTTCTCTTCTCTCTCTTTCTCTTCTCTTCTCTTTCTCTCCGTAATGTCTAACTTTCTACTATCTCTAGCTATCTCGATCTTTCTCTGCTCGTCTCAATGGACTCTGACTCTCCATTGCTGACTCTCTTCTCTACTCGTCTCTCTTAAATTTAACGTACTCAACATTCTTTACTGACGTACGTTTGAATCTGTCAATTTACCCACGTCTTTCATACCTGGACTCTCGATAGTAATATTTACACTCTCACGATTAAACGATTTGCTGATGAGCTCATAAAGACCGATCTAATAGGTGACGCTGAAAACTCATACACCACACGCATTATAAATAACCACGCTAAAATATTGATAAATTCATAAAATATATCATGCATAGATAATAATGATACTGTAGATTTTTCAGGGTAATTCCTTCGCAATTATATGACACAATACAATGATATCATTTTGCTTTTTCCAGCAATAATTAACTGACGAACATTTTTTTCATTTCTATAATTGATTCTACTTTCACACCCATGGTCGACATTGTATAATTAATGAACAATTAGGTGACAGCTTGCAATTTATTAGCTGATTGAACCGACGCTTCCCAGAATTGTCCTGGAATGCAATGTAATAACAGTCGTCGCCTTACTTTCGTGGGGAAGGAGGTAAAACATGAAATAGGTCCTAAATTCATGTTACGCCATTACACTCCTTTGGGTCTGCTAGCGTTATGGTTAGGCCAGCCATTCAATTTTCTTTCATGTTCTCCCTCCTCATCCTCACATTTTTTTTTTTCTCTCTCTCTCTCTCTCTCTCTCTCTCTCTCTCTCTCTCTCTCTCTCTCTCTCTCTCTCTCTCTCTCTCTCTCTCTCATGGAATTGGTTCAGGGGTTTGCTAGCACCACAGAAGCACCGTGTGGGAGTGCTGAGTGGGTGTGCGGGGAATGCAAGGCCAAGACTTAGTCGATGTAAAAGTAGGTGTATTGAGCATTTTTTGGTGATATACAAAAAACTAAGATTTAGTACACCATTTGTGGGTCATATTTTGCAATATGCATTTCACCGAATGTCCGTCTGTCTGACTGTCCGTCCGTCTGTACAGCTAAAGGCGCGGTCAGACGGACAATTTTTCTGGCAATATTACACCCGGCAACGCAAATGCGGCCCAAACTCGGATATAATTGCGAGTTCTAATGACAATTTATGATCACCGACGTGTCGGTCTTTGTCGAAGTTGCCGCAAGACATATTGCTGCAATATTCCCACCCCAAACGCATATTATTTGACATTTATTTTTAATGCACGCTCTAATTCAATATACAGAAGCTGAAATACATAGCTACATAGTGGCAAGAACCGATTACAAGACGAATTATGAAGCCCTGTACACTCTTGTACGTGTTTTTAAGCGATATGAAGGATACAAAACACCAAGAAAAATTTAAATTAGTTATGGCTGGTATATATTTTCTTTGTTGACGGTCTATTAATAACTAAAATTTTTAGGGGATACCAACTTATTATTGATCACTTTGATGTGGACTGTTGAATGTTTTATGTCTGACGCACTTGCCATACACAAGAATCCATTTCAATCATTCACCACCCTATTTGTGAACCAGTTTCTCCCTATTTCTCCCTATTTTTCCAAAGATGCTTCTTCAGATACATCTTGAGAAGCCAAAATTGCCATTCAAATTATTGTTACCTCTGAAAATCCGTGTGACCAAAACACGACAAGGTGTTGCCTTTGCTGAATAATTGCAGCCTGAATATTGACGGAAAAATTGCTCATGTGACCGCAGCTTAAGGCTCCGCTATTTCTGTCCGAATTTCAACCAAACTTTCAAGCAAGGTTAAAGTCATCGCTGGGATGCTTTAAAATTGTATTCGGGCATGTTTATTCAATATCTTCAACAGAAAATATAAGGAAATGTATTTAAGCGAGCGCAGCAGAATGCCATTTGACATATAATATGACCCTATATCTTTTAGAATGTCATATAATGCAGGAAAAGTATTGATAACAAGTGAACGGATAATGACAAAAGCGACACACAGAGAGAGCGAGAGAGAAGAGAGAGAGAGAGAGAGAGAGAGAGAGAGAGAGAGAGAGAGAGAGAGAGAGAGAGAGAGAGAGAGAGAGAGAGAGAGAGAGAGAGAGAGAGAGAGAGAGAGAGAGAGAGAGAGAGAGAGAGAGAGATTAATAAACACGGTGTTATGTGTATACAAAGCCATTTGGATTGTTTTTCAGAACATCATACTTATTACGGTTAACTTCTGATAGTAATAATAATACACCGAATGTCCGTCTGCTTGTCTGTCCGTACAGCTAAGGAGGAAACAGACTTGTGTGGGTCAGTATTCTGCCTATATAAGCGTCAGGCAGCCTCCCTGTCGTACTCCTCTTTCAGATAACATGTGATGCACCCAAGAGATTGATGGCAACTGTTCCATTTCACGTATAGCCTAGTAGTATATATCCATCCATGTACTATAATGTCTGTCTTTCACTGCCATTGTATTTTGTCTCCTCAAGGCGAGTCACTTTCTCCGGTTACCGCACTACCTTCATCACCGCCAGAAGGGGGCGTCGAGTCTGTGTTGCCGCGCCTCTTTTTAGTAAACTTGACTAATTTCGTTGACAGTGAGAGTCGGGGTCGCGCGGGCCCACTGCAACACCTCCTTCGCTTCCTTAATGAGCGCACCCAGGCCCGTGAGCTCACTGGGGTCCCAGCTTCGTGCCGCTTGCACCCACTCCACCAGGTTGGCCAGCCCGGGGTTAAGGGGCCGCCCCTGGTGCAACTGTAAGGTCGCGTGCATCATGCGGGCCAGCCCATACACGTCACTGTATGGGCGCGGTGTGCAGCAGCAGCTCCGGCGCGATGCACGGGTAGCGTTCCGTGGCGCGTCTTGCCGTAAGTGCTCGGGGTGCTCAGTGGTGTGACCAGACCAAGGTCAACGACCGTCGCTACTGGCCCTCTCTTCTTCATGGCAACACAAATATTGTCAACTTTGATATCGTTGTGCGTAAACCCTTGCTCCACCATGCGTTTCAGCGTCCGTGACACCTGTTAAAACACCTTATAATGATGTGTACAAACGAAGCAGGCGTGCTGGAAAACTCGTCGGCGGTATTGCCGGCATAATAGGTGGCTAATTATCTCGTCCTGACGCGCACAACAAAGAGACACTGTACGCCGGGGACACACGCGTCCTTCAAGTTTATCGCTTCGGTGGTTAAATCTCTCAACGCCTTCTTTGGAAACGTTTTTACGACGAGTTGTTCGTGCGTGTCGGAACGCAGCACGAGGCAGCACGAGCCGTAGCTGCCGGCGCCGAGACTCGTGCACTACAACGCACTCATTTCTCCACCTCACGTTGATGCAGGCAGCAGGAGGCGAATGTCTTTGTGACGCAGACGACGCGTGGCGAGCCGCTCCCTCGCTAACACCTTCTTTGGTATGCTACTCCTATATCCTCATTCGCGTCAGTCTTTTGTTGGGCATTACGACGGGGCAACGTATGCGTTTTTCCACGTTACTTTGCCGGCCGATCGTATCCTGGAATCAGACTCATTCACGCCTGACTTCGTGCACATATCCTCCCCAGCCACAGAGGCGTTCTTGGTTTGCTTGACTGGAGGCTCCTCATTATCTACAGAGGAGATTTTTCGCTTGTTCTGCTGCCTTGTCACCACGCCTGCATGGCTTTGTGACCAAATCGTTCCTAGACACGAGCGCACGCCTGCGTTTCTTGATCACTGATGGGCCTCATTCTTGGACGGGGAAACAGCCCTTCGCTTGTATGGCTTTGAGTTCATCATGTGTGGAGAACTGCCCCGCCGCTGCTTCTGAGAGCGAGACATTGTATTCCTTGGGATGGAGTTCTTTCTGTCAGAACCTTGCCCACACCTCTCGCGTCGCGGAACCGTCGTCGAAAAGTTAAAGACAACGATGTCACTTGGTTTAAATAGAGAAAAACTACCACCAATGAAGACCATAAAAGCGAGAGAGAGTACCTTGAATCATATGCAGCGCACACAAGGCTGGCTTTAATGTGTCTTGTGTACGTATATCGTGTGAGTGAGTAGTGTGATGTTGCTATGTGCCGATATATTATGTATAATGTATCAAACTGAAACTTTTTGCGATAGAGACCAATTTTGCCCACGCGTGCAGTGATCCATGCGACATCAATGCAGGAAAGTGCGTGACATTTCTAGAGGTAAATACTGAATAAATTGTATGAGTGTTCTTGACTGTTGATTAAATATTATACCATAAAGTGCAAGGTTATTTATCTGACAGCACCTGCAGTGTCGTGCGCCACTCACGTTGCGCGTTGTGTTTTTGTGAAATATTTTGTTAAAGGATAGTGATTGGGGTTAGCTTGTTTAATAGCTCGCTGCTATAAAAGTTACTTGTCTATGTTTTCTCTCTCTCTCTCTCTCTCTCTCTCTCTCTCTCTCTCTCTCTCTCTCTCTCTCTCTCTCTCTCTCTCTCTCTCTCTCTCTCTCTCTCTCTCTCTCTCTCTCTCTGCTACTGTACTGCGGCTCACACATCACGCCGCTGGTGTACACTTTGCACGCACCCCCTGCCCCTCCCCCCACACACACACACACATTTAGATTCCGTTGACAGCGCAGGTTGGTTCTATCTCCCTTGAGCAAGGGGATTGGATGCGTGTTGTGTGTGAGGTCCTAGCTTTACCCGACGATATGTTTCTATGAGCTCTAAGGTCTTTCCGTGAGGGTAAAAGTTGACGATCGCAAGTCAAGCTCGGACGAGGAAGACCGAGGATGATTGACACACACACACACACACACACACACACACACACACACACACACACACACACACACACACACACACACACACACACACACACACACACACACACACACACACACACACACACACACACACACACACACACACACACACACACACACACACACACACACACACACACACACACACACACACACACATTGTGACGCATAGACAAAACGCATAGCAGAATCACATAATAATCCAACATTGCATATGCCACACATACAAACCAAACACATAACATTACCCCATGCTGAGTAGTGGGAGCCAAGGGGTGGAGGGGGAGTTGGCAGGGTGAGGGGTAGGGTGAAAGGTAGGGGTAGGGTAGAAGGTAGGGGGTTACCTGTCGCGTTCAACCGTAGGGTTTTGTGTTTGAAGGTGAGGTTCAGTACACCTGCAGTGCGCCATGTTGTTTTTGGCCTCTCTCCTCCTCCTCTCCTCCTCCTCCTCCTCCTCTTCCTTCTCCTCTATTTTGTTATCGTTCTTTAGGCTTATTCTCTACTCCATTCCTTTTTATCAGTTAATATTTCTCTCTCTTAGTTACATCTCATGCCTCTCTCTCTCTCTCTCTTTCTCTCTCTCTCTCTCTCTCTCTCTCTCTCTCTCTCTCTCTCTCTCTCTCTCTCTCTCTCTCTCTCTCTCTCTCTCTCTCTCTCTCTCTCTCTCTCTCTCTCTCTCTCTCTCTCTCTCTCTCTCTCTCTCTAAATCTCTCTCTCTCTCTCTCTCTAAATCTCTCTTCATGTCCCTTGCCTTACGAGCCCCTTGTCAACTTATCTACCGTACTAGTCTTTACTTTTTTGTTCGTTTCATATTTCCTCCTCATTTTTCTCTCTTTTCTTTTCCGATACCTTACCTTTCCCTTTGCCTCCTTTGCAGACCTTTTAGAATGAGCCAATACTCCGAAATGGAAAGCTTGTTTACGTACATGTTGGTACGGTAAGTGTATCCTACCTTGCTCCTATTAGCTCACCATGACGCACGTTAATGATCGTGAAACCTGCAACACACATCAAAGGGACAACTTACCCACACGTGTTACAAAGGATAGGAGAAAATAGTGAAAATACGATATGGATAAAGGTGATATTTTGGGTGAGAAGTACGAAGAAACACTCACCTTGAATTTAGCTCGCGACACACACACACAAACACACACACACACACACACACACACACACACACACACCACACACACACACACAACACCCACACACCACACACACACACACACACACACACACACACACACACACACACACACACACACACACACACACACACACACACACACACACACACACACACACACACACACACACACACACACACACACAGATACATAGCAGTAAAAAAAATCATGCAGTAGAAAGAGAAATTTATACCAACATTCCGAGGAAGATAAAAGAGAAAGCTCATGAGAAGGAAAAGAGGAGGAAGAGGAGGAGGAGGAAGACGAGAAATACTGCGTCCACAAGCTTAAAAATATTCTTCCACATTGCAAATTTGGGGAAAATAATGCATGTCATGTGAAAAAATCATTCATTATACAGACACTTACGCGATTCACAGCAAAAATATAATATGAACTTAGGATGAAATGAGGTGAGACACGAGAGAAAAACAGATGAAGTGGAGAGAAAGAAAGGAGTCTGAGGGTTGATGAGATGAACCTGGTATAGAGAGAGCAGAAGAGAGAGAGAGAGAAGAGAAAGCAGAAGAGAGAAGGAGAAGAGAGAATGTAGAGACGAGAGAGAGATAAGAGAGAGAGAGAGAGAGAGAGAGAGAGAAGAGAGGAGGAGAGAGAGACGAGAGAGAGATGCTATTGACTATTATTCCGGTTTGCAGTGGGAAATGTGGCTTCCGGATGTAACCTTGGGATTACTGGCATCATTGAAGGGGAATAGGTTTTCATCAGGACGAGAGAGAGAGAGAGAGAGAGAGAGAGAGAGAGAGAGAGAGAGAGAGAGAGAGAGAGAGAGAGAGAGAGAGAGAGAGAGAGAGAGAGAGAGAGAGAGAGAGAGAGAGAGAGAGAGAGAGTATGCCACTCACTCCGGTTTGTCAGGTAAATTATGGTATCAAGAGTCGTCGGGTGACCTCCTTATCCCCTCTTATAGTCTTCACATATTGTATCTTCTTCTTAGCGTGACTTGTCGTGTGGTCGTGCCGTTGAATTCCGATATTGATGGTGGATTGTTGGCGCTCCTTGCATACAGACGTGGCCTTAGAGCGAGACCACGCTTAGAGCGGCTCACGTTGCTACCCTTCAGCTTCGTAAAATGATCTTATCCTTACTTCATTTCAATTGCTGTTTCCTCCTTCAGTGTATTCTTTATATTACGAGTACGTTTCCATGTCACTCTTCGCGAATCTACCTCGTTTCCATGGCACTATCCTCGTATCTACCTCGTTTCCATGGCACTATCCTCGTATCTACCTCGTTTCCATGGCACTATCCTCGTATCTACCTCGTTTCCATGGCACTATCCTCGTATCTACCTCGTTTCCATGGCACTATCCTCGTATCTACCTCGTTTCCATGGCACTTTTCTCGTATCTACCTCGTTTTCATGGCACTCTTCTCGTATCTACCTCGTTTCCATGGCACTATCCTATCTACTCGTTCCATGGCATATCCTCGTATCTACCCCGTTTCCATGGCACTTTTTCTCGTATCTACCTCGTTTTCATGGCACTCTTCTCGTATCTACCTCGTTTCCATGGCACTCTTCTCGAATCTACCTCGTTTCCATGGCACTATTCTCGTATCTACTTATTTTCCATGGCACTCTTCTCGTATCTACCTCGTTTCCATGGCACTCTTCTCGTATCTACCTCGTTTCCATGGCACTATTCTCGTATCTACTTATTTTCCATGGCACTATTCTCGTATCTACCTCGTTTCCATGGCACTATTATCGTATCTACCTCGTTTCCAAGGCACTATTCTCGTATCTACCTCGTTTCCATGGCACTATTCTCGTATCTACCTCGTTTCCAAGGCACTCTTCTCGTATCTACCTCGTTTCCATGGCACTCTTTCTCGTATCTACCTCGTTTCCAAGGCACTCTTTTTGGAATCTACCTCGTTTCCATGGCACTATTCTCGTATCTACCTCGTTTCCAAGGCACTCTTCTCGTATCTACCTCGTTTCCATGGCACTATTCTCGTATCTACCTCGTTTCCATGGCACTCTTCTCGTATCTACCTCGTTTCCATGGCACTATTCTCGTATCTACCTCGTTTCCAAGGCACTCTTTTGGAATCTACCTCGTTTCCAAGGCACTCTTCTCGTATCTACCTCGTTTCCAAGGCACTCTTTTGGAATCTACCTCGTTTCCAAGGCACTCTTCTCGTATCTACCTCGTTTCCAAGACACTCTTCTCGTATCTACCTCTTTTCCATGGCACTATTCTCGTATCTACCTCGTTTCCAAGGCACTATTCTCGTATCTATCTCGTTTCCATGGCACTATTCTCGTATCTACCTCGTTTCCAAGGCACTCTTCTCGTATCTACCTCTTTTCATGGCACTATTCTCGTATCTACCTCGTTTCCAAGGCACTCTTCTCGTATCTACCTCGTTTCCATGGCACTATTCTCGTATCTACCTCGTTTCCATGGCACTCTTCTCGTATCTACCTCGTTTCCAAGGCACTCTTCTCGTATCTACCTCGTTTCCATGGCACTATCCTCGTATCTACCTCGTTTCCATGGCACTATTATCGTATCTACCTCGTTTCCAAGGCACTCTTCTCGTACCTACCTCGTTTCCATGGCACTATCCTCGTATCTACCTCGTTTCCATGGCACTATCCTCGTATCTACCTCGTTTCCATGGCACTATTATCGTATCTACCTCGTTTCCAAGGCACTCTTCTGGAATCTACCTCGTTTCCATGGCACTCTTCTCGTATCTACCTCGTTTCCATGGCACTATTATCGTATCTATCTCGTTTCCATGGCACTCTTCTCGTATCTACCTCGTTTCCATGGCACTATTATCGTATCTACCTCGTTTCCAAGGCACTCTTCTCGTATCTACCTCGTTTCCAAGGCACTCTTCTCGTATACTCGTTTCCATGGCACTCTTCTCGATCTACCCGTTTCCAGCACTCTCTCGTATCTACCTCGTTTCCCTTGGCATATCCTCGTATTATCGTTTCCATGGCATATTATCGATCTATTCGTCTCATGGAACTCTTTCGTATCTACCTCGTTTCCATGGGCACTATTATCGTATCTACCTCGTTTCAAGGCACTTCTTCTCGTATCTACCTCGTTTCCAAGGCACTCTTCTCGTATCTACCTCGTTTCCATGGCACTATCCTCGTATCTACCTCGTTTCCATGGCACTATTCTCGTATCTACCTCGTTTCCATGGCACTATTCTCGTAACTACCTGCCTATCTACCTGTTCTCTACTAGTTCTGTACATGCGTCACTTATCCAGTCTCCTTTCATCTCCCTCTCCCTCTTCCCTTTCGTTCACGTATTTATAAAGGAAAGAGAGAGGAGAAGGTGCTCGTCAGAACGTTTTTTATTATTCGCTCGAGGCCTCGTATCGTATATGTTGAGATTGACTTGTAATATTGCGGCTGTGTAGTTTTTCTGTTAACTCAACGTTTCCTTCTTACCTCGTGTACTTGTATCGGTCTTGTTTCTTGTAATGTTACCGTGATCTTTATTTTGTCGAATGTTTTTTTTTTATTACAGGTTGAAGATTTATTTTTATGGTCGTTGTTGTGTCTCAAATTGAATGGAAGAGAGAGAGAGAGAGAGAGAGAGAGAGAGAGAGAGAGAGAGAGAGAGAGAGAGAGAGAGAGAGAGAGAGAGAGAGAGAGAGAGAGAGAGAGAGAGAGAGGAGAGAGAGAGAGAAGAGAGAGAGAGAGAGAGAGAGAGAGAAGAGAGAGAGAGAGAGAGAGAGAGAGAGAGAGAGAGAGAGAGAAAATTGGAGATTGTAGTCAAGTATGTGCTACCTGTTGTTACGTGATAAAAGCTGCGAACTGCTACTGAATTATATAAAATAAATAATCATGCTTGAGAAGTAGAATAACAAAAAAGAAATGTGTATCGGTAGATGATCATGAAACTAGTACCGCTGAAAAGTTAAGACTGATCTATAGTAATGCGCATTCTTAGGTGTATTTTTTTCTCACGTCTTTCTCAGTAAAGTGTCTCTCAAGGCGGGGTATTGCAAATGTATTCTAGTACAGTTAGAGGCGATCCATTGATGTAAATTAAAGGTTTATGATGATACGTATTTAGGCACGGCAGGCACATGTTCTTCGCTGCAACATGGGTCTTAACTCTTAACATCTCTTCAGGTATTCATAAAACATGTAGGGGAAGGGGATTCATTCATTATTCTCCATTGCTAAAATGTTCATACTGCTTGATATTGAATTCTCTTTACTCTGATTTGTTTTTGAGCGTAGTTATATAGGTATGTGTGATAATATAACTAGCTATATCTTTTTGTGTTGCTATGTGTTTTAGCTTTTAATATCTCATAAGTTCCGTAATTTGCAATATTTTGTTTAAATTTGTTATTTTGTTGTCATTCTATACGTCTCATCGTGTTCGTCTCTCGTCTTACCACTTAACCATCTCCTCCCTCCTTCATTAATGCATTTTTTTCTCTTGTGTCTTTTTTCCCTCCTTCGCTATTTGTCTCGTCCTCATTAAATTCACTCTTTTTACTGTTTTTCCATTCCTTTATATACTTTTAGTGCCGCTTTATTAAATTTTCTCTAATATCTCTTTCCCTCTCTTTCTTCTTTCTTCCTGATGAGTTGTTGTTGTCTGTTGTTGTCTTTCTATTTTCTCCCTTCCCTTTCCTTTCACGTACTTCCTTTTAACCCTTCCGTTGATCCCTATATAATCTGCAGCCTCCGTCCCATAATAATTTTCTGCATCATGATCTGACTCCTTTGTTCTCTCTTCCACAGTCCCGCCGCAGAAGCCTCAGATCTACAACGCTTCGAACTTCCTGATCGTGGGCCAGTCCGATGCCAGTATCATTGGACCGTACAATGAAGGGGACCAACTGGAACTTATTTGTAAAGTCAGAGGAGGTAAGTAATTATTGTCTATGTTAATGAGTTTTTTTTGTTTCTATGTTCTGGTTTTTTTTTTGTGTGTGTCTATTTTTTGGTTGCCATGATATCAGTTGTATACAGGTGACTTGTGTTATTGTGTGTTTATTTTTGGTGCGGGAGGCTGATCAGTGTGTGGTTGTTCTCTACAACTATACGTGGTCGTGGTCACGTTTAATACTGGTATGTCAGTCGGTTTTGTGTTCACTACTACAAAACTATTTGAGTTGTAACTGCAAATGAGCTCTCTCTCTCTCTCTCTCTCTCTCTCTCTCTCTCTCTCTCTCTCTCTCTCTCTCTCTCTCTCTCTCTCTCTCTCTCTCTCTCTCTCTCTCTCTCTCTCTCTGTCTCTCTCTGTGTGTGTTTTTGTGTGTTTGTACGAATATGTCAACTTAACAAAGCGTGATTAGATTTTTTTGTTTATGTTTGATTTTGCGTAAGTGTGTCCTAAGACAAATTTTGCTTGGTACCTTATTACACCCACCCACACATGCACACGTACACACACACACACACACACACACACACACACACACACACACACACACACACACACACACACCACACACACACCACACACACACACACACACACACACACACACACACACACACACACATACATACACACAAACAAACACACACACACACACACACACACACACTACGGGTACTCCGTAGTGTAGTGGCAGCACGCTCGGTTCCCAACCGAGAAGTCCCGGGTTCGATCTCCGGGCCGAGCGAAGAGAGATAGGCGGTCTTCTTAAAACCCGAGTCCCTGACCACCCAGCAGTGAATGGATACCGGGTGTTAGCTAGGGGTTTGTGACCTGCCTCCCGGGGTGGTGGTTACGGCCAACACTAAGCACTAAGGATGAATGATAAAATGTAGCTATGGAGACGGGGCCATACGAGTGTAGCTCAGACCCTGTAAAATACAACTAGATGAATACACACACACACACACACACACACACACACACACACACACACACACACACACACACACACACACACACACACACACACACACACACACACACACACACACACACACACACACACACACACACACACACACCACGCACGCACGCACGCACGCACGCACGCACGCACACACGAAAACCAAGAAAATATAACATATGGTAGTGCTATGTGGCATATACCTTTTTTATCGTTTGTTACGATGTACAAGAAACAGGATAAACTAGGGGGGGCAACTCAGTAGTAGCGCATACTACGCCGAATATAAAAAGTTAAAAAAAATAAAGTTAAAAAAAAGTAAAAAAAAAAAATATATAATATAAAAAAAAAAAAAAAAAAAATATATATATATATATACAGTATATATAAATATACAAGTATATATATATATATATATATATATATATATATATAATATATATATATATATATATATCACCATATATATATATTATATAATATATATATTATATATATATATATAATATATATATATATATATATATGTATATATATGTATATATATATATGCACTCAGCATACCTCCAGCCGAATATTTCATCAATTGGTTGCCATGGCAACACTTGTCAATAGATTTCATCCAAAATTAAATCAGTCCTTCCTTATACCAAATAGACTTGGTATACCGAGTTTGGTCCAAATCTATTCGTAACTTTTTCGAGAAATCCTGTACACTTACAGACAGACAGACGACAGACAGACAGACAGACAGACAGACAGACAGATCGGGGTGAAAACATAACCTCTCCAACTTCGTTGGCGGAGGTAATAAAAAGCTTAACATGAAATGAAAAGCCAAAAAATTGTGGTAGTTATAGGACATACCTTTGCTCTTCGGTTGTTCCTCTAGAATATGACACAGTTTTCAAAGCGTTACCATATCTGATTTGTTTATCTGCAAAGCCTCATAAAATTCTTTGTTTTACGGGCGTGAAACATACATCGCAACTTTGTTTGATGTATCGACGAAAATTATTTATATAGAATATAGTATGGTAGAGTATCATGTTATTTTCCCATCTTGTGTAGCATTTTTTTATTGTCGATTTTTGTGTTTTGCCGGAATGTGAAAGGAATCACACCCGCCAAGATACAATGTGTGTGTGTGTGTGTGTGTGTGTGTGTGTGTGTGTGTGTGTGTGTGTGTGTGTGTGTGTGTGTGTGTGTGGTGGGGGGCTGATCCGTGTCAGGTCAAGCAGTACAAGCACTTAGGTTTATGTGTCAGGGTTATGGCGACGAGGGAGTGTTGACTCGATGACCTGACTTGAAGCGATAACTTGACTGCTTCCCGGAACTCATGATTATATAATGCCAATGCGACTTTTCTTACATCATTTTAAACTTAAAATAATATTGTGAATTATTTTCGAGACATGAAAGGTATGGTGTGTGTGTGTGTGTGTGTGTGTGTGTGTGTGTGTGTGTGTGTGTGTGTGTGTGTGTGTGTGTGTGTGTGTGTGTGTGTGTGTGTGTGTGTGTGTGTGTGTGTGTGTGTGTGTGTGTGTGTGTGTGTGTGTGTGTGTGTGTGTGTGTGTGTGTGTGTGTGTGTGTGTGTGTGTGTGTGTGTGTGTTTGTTTCTATACGTGTGTACGTAACGTAGCTGCCGCACAATGAACCGTGATGATCACCAGTTGTACAATGTACATTGGCTGTGTTTAATTAGGCTCCTCCAGGTTTTATGCCTTGTAGCTGAGATACGAATGCTTATGACATTTGCAGAATTCAATATCATGAGCTATGATTATTGTATGCCAAATATAGACTGCTAAATATAAACTGCCAAATTTATATTAGTAAGTGCTACAATGGCAGTATTACGTAAAATAGTATGTAATAAATCGTAATCATTGCAATGCCATAAGTTTTCCGTTGATATACTTTTAAACAATAGATTTTTAAAGTTGTCACAAACTTCGATATTTCATTACATTGCATATTTATTGCTATGCTTTTGTCGACTGTTGTTATTTTTATTGATAAAATGAATGTTCGATCTTCAGTGTTTATGCTGCATATATATATGCATTTTGTATACATGGGCAGAGAAAGAGCGATAAATAGACTGACAGAGGATACGCACAGATTTATGTTCTTTCTTTGTACTTAAAATCAACTAAAAAAAAATATTTCTTCAGAATATTTTTATTTGTAGTAATTTATATATTGCCTTGAGTTATTCATCATCATGATTTGTCGTTTGCAATGGCGATTTTGTTTCAAACACCATGTGTGTTAGAAGAACAGGGCAGCATCATTGTCCTGGAGAAAAACATGGCAGGTTTGTTGAATTTTTCTCCTCATTGGATAAGAGGGATGAGAGGGTCGGTGTTCTTGTTACCATCGTGGAGCTTTACGTATGACCTCAGGATCTCACTCATGTCTGTGTTGACTGATATCGCAAAGTTCACAATTGCTTTCATTTTTTCAGTTTTCCACTCAAATATATTTATTGCGTTAAAGAAATGAGTGTGAAGCTACAGATTCAAAAACTCTTTTCAACTATCTATATTGAGCGTGTACTTCATGTAGGGTGAGGAAGCGTGTAACTTAATGATACGTACAATAATTTTGACTTCCCTTCACTCAAGCTCATTCATCGTAACATTGCAGAATAAGAAACGGTAACAAGCGTGACAACAGTGGTAAAAGTAGTAAAATAATTAATTTCAAATACAGTAGCAATAATAATAACTTACTAGCATATATAAGAATAGCAGCTAAAAACAGTAGTAAATGGTGATGAGAACAACTAACTAAGCATAAAGGAGAAAATTAGTAGTAGAATCAATAGTGTTGATATTTTGAAAATAATGGAAGTGGTGGCGGGTTCAGTAATTAGAGTATTAGCATCGGCAGTAATAGCAGTAATAACAATAGTATAAATAGTAATATCGTAAAATGATGTTGTCCGGGTGCAAAAGGAAAATTTGCATAATGGATCGCCTTATTCTCAAAGGGCTCTTCTCACGTTGGTTCTCCAAAATTTGTAATTCTCCCGGAAATTTAAAGACAATTCATATCTTACCAGAGACATATTACAGTCCATTAGAGGTAGAAACAAGATTAAACGCAACTCCCTAACAAGCGAGATAATATCCGAGCAAGGGCGATAAGATTAATTGCCGCTGATCTATCATACACGACATGAGACCCACTGCTGAGACCCCCTCCCTCCTGACCCCTTGTTCCCCCCTTCGTCTTTATCCACACTTCCACCGCCTTCCTGCCTTGCCTTTTCCCCCCCGCCACCCGGCCCCTTAAGCTGCACTTACCCCCAATTTCAGGGCGCCCCCGTAAAAAGCGCCGCCTCTACACGTTTGTGGAGGCTAGGGGTCTCCGCGGGAGTATGTGTGCTTCGTGACCGTGCCTCGTAACGGCGGCCCGAGGAAAGCGGGTTGCCCTGCTGCCTCCTTGCTGCCTCCTGCCTTCCGGAGGTCGACAATGGTGCACACGCGCGGATAAATACACACACACACACCCACACACACACACACACACACAATACATACACATACACGCACAAACACACACACACAACCGCACACTACCACGATAGATAGATAGATGATAGATTTAAAAGATTTTTTTGACCAACTTTTTACATAAATTCACATATTCATTAATAAAAACAAAAAAACTTATGTCAAAAAATTAAAATTTTCCCCCAAATTTTGAGTAAAAAAATGTAGTCCCCCAAAAAAAAATAATTACTAAAACCCACTACTACTAAAGATAAAATACTAAAAACATAAAAATTACAACGCCAGCTTGTTACGTCCCTATGAAAAACAAAAAGAAATAAACTATTAAAAGGAAAGAATATGCATTTCTTAATTAAAATTTAAACACACACAAAACACCCCACAACCGCTCAACAAATTACTTGTTTTGCAAAACCTGCTGCACTTTCACTCACTATTGCTTTACATGTTTTCCACGTTTTCATCACAAAACACCCACACCGAACAACCCCACGCACACACACAAAACACAACACACACACCCAAAACACACACACACCACACACCCCAAACACACCACACCCCCACCGCACAAATCCAGAAACACAAACCCTAAATAAGTCTTTTTTAATAATCAGAATTCTCGTTACCCTCGGAACTCCCCCGTTGGTGTCCACTTTCAATATTATGTATGTATATATGTAAATGGCGTAACTCTCATAATTTATCTTGGAGGAGGACGACGACACACACACACAGAGAGAGAGAAAGAGAGAGAGAGAGAGAGAGAGAGAGAGAGAGAGAGAGAGAGAGAGAGAGAGAGAGAGAGAGAGAGAGAGAGAGAGAGAGAGAGAGAGAGAGAGAGAGAGAGTAATAAAAAGAAGTGTGTGCAGTCCAGCTTGTGAGTGAGGAGAAAGGTAATTAAGAAGACAAGGAGGAGGAGGAAGTACAGGTCAAGCCGCGGGTCGTATTTGTTCTCAGGTTTAAGTCTGGGTCTCTGTCTTGTCTGGGAACCTTTTGCCTTGTCGGGTTTTGAGTTTATGGTCCAAACAACCTATATCCACGCACTATATATTTTTTTATTAAATAATATCACGGCGGACTGTTTTCTTATGTTTGAGAGAATGAACAGTGACACTCTGAGCCCTATTCTATCATGAGAGGAAATACGATAGTAAGGTTTACATTATAGTGGATTTAAATAAAAAAAAAGACAGATGGGGGTCGATAAGTAATATGTCCTTTGATCGCAGCGAATTTGAATCTAATATAACTAATCGGTCGAGTCTAATATTTGTTTATTTTCCTCCCTCCTTGTAGCGTGGTTTTCACACGTCAGAGCTCACAAAGTCACTAAATTGTGCAACATTTTATTAAATATGTGGATCTGTACGTTGAATCTTATTGCAAGTTATGATATAAATTTTCTGGCCATTTTCAACAAGGAGAGTCGTGTTAAATCCTAGAATATGGTCACGCGATGGAGGTCTAAACTCTTCTTTAAGGGTAACCTGTCAATCATTCTCTGCTTTAAGAAAATACAAGAAGAAAAAAAATCAAGAATATGCTCCTTATGTGGTCGATATATAGTTGAAACCCTATCATAAGACCTATTTTGTGTATGGGTGCAGTATTTTAACGTACATAAGAAAAATATCCACAGTATTCTATATAAGGACTAAATAAAATCAAGGTTCTTGGGTACATTTTGAATGATCTTGGCAGCTTGGATACATATAGGTAGCCTACCTAGACAGGACCAAAAGAGGACATAAGTGTGTTAGGTAATGAATTTAGGAGTGATAAGCAAAGCCGTCTCTTGTGTCTGGCAAAACAGCGGGGCTCGGCCTGAGGGTTATGCTACACTGATGCCTTCACTGCAGCCAGCCTTTATGGTCGCTTCAACACGAGGACCTTTTCATCCTATATTGGCATTGGCAGGGGAGGGAGAGAGAGAGAGAGAGAGAGAGAGAGAGAGAGAGAGAGGAGGAGAGAGAGAGAGAGAGAGAGAGAGAGAGAGAGAGAGAGAGAAGAGGGGAGAGAGAGAGAGAGAGAGAGAGAGAGAGAAGAGACGAGAGAGAAAAGAGAGAGAGAGAGAGAAGAGAGAGAGAAGAGAGAGAGAGAGAGAGGGGAGAGAGAGAAAAAGAGAGAGAGAGGAGAGAGAGAGAGAGAGAGACACAAGCAGGTATGTCTGACAGACAGACACAGACAGACAGACAAAGACAGATTAACACATACATACACAGACAGACAGAAACAGACATACATACATACACACACAGACGTACATACACAGACATACACAGACAGACACAGACGTACATACACAGACATACATACAGACAGACACAGACAAACAGACATACAGACACACACATACAGACAGACACAGACACACACAAACAGACAGACACAGACACATACACACATACAGACAGACATACAGACAGACACAGGCACAAACAGGCACAAACACAGACAGACAGACATATACAGACACAGACACATACAGACAAACAGTGTGTGTGTGTCTGTTAGTCTTATTCTTTGTATTTTTTTACCCCTCGAAATAAAGAGTTTCTATTATTTATCTGTTGTGTCTTGTATTCTTTCGTAGTTTGAAGTAGGGGATTATGATATGTAAGGGGTGGTTTGAGTGGTATTTATCTGGCCTTTAGGGGTATCTAGGGTGACGTCACTGACCTGTGATAATCTATAATAATATAAGCGGAAGTGTGTGTGTCTGTGTGTGTGTGTGTGTGTGTGTGTGTGTGTGTGTGTGTGTGTGTGTGTGTGTGTCCGCTCTAGGTTCCGCCCCTCGTGGCGGAATTCCATCATATGGCACAGTTTTGGAACCAGGATGACCAGGGGAAGGTTTTAAGCCCACTTATGGGATGATCCGATCACTTTTATATTTTTTTAAATTTTTAGTAGCCTATTAGCGAGAATTGTGAAAAAAAAGTGGGTTCGAGAATGGAAACCTTGATGAGGTATGGTATGGTGAGTGAATGGGGGGTGATGGGTATGGGTGTGGGGTGAGGGTTTTAATGGGTGGGTGATGGTTGGGTGTGGGGTGATGGGTGATGAATGGGTGGGTGATGGGTATGGTGGGGTGATGGTAGTGAATGGTGGGGGTGATGGTAAGGGATAGTTGGGGGGTGATGGGTAATGGTGGTGATGGTGTGTGGTATGGTATGGGTGAGTGAATGGTTGGGGTGATGGTAATGGTAGTGTGGGTGGGAGTGATGGTGGTGAGTGAATGGTTTGGGGGATGTGAATGGTTTTGGCGTTTAATACATACATTTCTACATCCATGTTCGGAGGTTAAGGGGCTATCTGGATGTCTGGTTTTGTGGGCCGAGGCCCCCAACACAGGTGTGGCCAAAGCCCACCATACCCTCCGCGGAGCTACCCAAAAATCCGCCCGAGGGCGGCTTTGCGCTAGTGTATATAAAATTTGGGCCCATTTTAGATTTTTTTATTTGGGATAGTGCCCCTCTCTCTCTCTCTCTCTCTCTCTCCCTCTCTCCCCTCTCTCCTCTCCCCTCTCTCTCTTCTCCCTCTTCCTCTCTCCTCTCCTCTCCCCCTTTCTCTCTCCTTCCTCCTTTTTCCTCTCCTCTCTCTCTCTTCCCTCCCTCTGTGTTTTGCGTGTGTAGGCGCGCGTGTGCGTTTAAAAGTCAGTGTGTTATTGTATTAGGCTTACGTATGTGCACTTGTTTACTTTCACGTTGAGTGCTTCTGTGTTTAGTGTTGACCATCCGATCGTATGTTTACTTTGTTTGTTAATAATGAATCGGTTGCGTACCAATAATCCCAAGGCAGGAACAATACAAGGGACGGAAGATAAATATAGCTTTGATAATCTGGAAAAAAATATATTCACGCCACTTAAACTGTGAATATTGCACCATTAATATCCTAAGCTAGTGTAGTCATTAGTTTTGTATGAATGTGTTTTGGTGTGTGTGTGTGTGCGTGTGTGCGTGTGTGTGTGCGTGTGTGTGTGTGTGTGTGTGTTTTTACCTACAGCAAATCCCCTTGTCAGTTTCATTGTTTATTTTAGGAAAATTTCGACGCATAATTTTTCAGCCCATGATTAATGCACAACAGGATGACAGGAAAGAGCCCAGAACAAGATGAGGCATATACACAACTACTACTGTTAAGTCAGTGCCTCTTTACATGTGCCAGTCAGCATTGGGTATGGATGTTCAATTGTACAAGATAAAATCCATAGACTCGTGCTGGACAATGGGTAACCTATTGGGCTGGGTAACCGATTGGGCAGTGGGAAAACTTCATCCTCATGACTTGAAGTACTTGCATCAAACGTCTTCAGGTTTTTGGTTTAGGATCACTTTACGAGAGGTGCTTCTTGAGACGATGCGCACATTAATAGTGTTAAGATCAAGTGAAGTCAGATCACGCTAGCAAGTTGACAGTCTAAACATATAGTGACTTATTATTTGACAGTCTGTAGACAAGCATTATCTTGTATCATAGGATGCTTCAATGTTGTGATACTTGTATGATTTCATAGGAATGGGATGGATGACATGTCGCCTGGACCGTCAACATATCCTCGAGGAATTTCAGTGGAAACGCCTACCCATGTATACCCACCCGAAAAACACACAAAAACAACCCACCCAAAAGCTACATTTCACCATTAAAGAGATAAGATAAGATACTTTGATCCTATCTAGACACTTTGCAAGTACCAACTACAAGGTTATTGACTATACAAAGCGCCACCACGCCAGGATGAACGTGGTGGACTCGAACCGCTGACCGAATGCAGGGACTCTGCACGCGAGTCCACGACTCTACCAACCATGCCACCCTGACGGGTACCATTAAAGAGAAAAGTGTGTCACTCTCATTTAGCTGCGCCACTTATTTTTACACATTGGGAAAGTGGTGTGTTGTCCTTAACTCTTAATTCATGATTTGATTTTTCTAGGGGAAAGGTGTTAGTTTATTCGTGCTCCTGCACAAGATATATTTCCGTTATTCTCAAGAAATGACATTCCTATCTACAACTCACACTCTGTGGATACAAGACCTGGTAAAATTCTTGTCCACCGCCGCAAATAGTCTTATGCATGAGGTAAACATTGAAACCCTCGTGACGCCGTGCTGTCGCTCCGTTGATTCTGCGGAAGAGGGTGTCAGAGTGGTTGTTGCTCTCGTCAGCCACGTCTATCGCAGGGTTGCAAATCAAGAACAAAAAGAATAGACGTAAAATCCGGTGCGAGTCTAATAGTGGAGCCGTGCGTATAGGCGAGACAGGGAAGGGAAGTGAAGGACATTCGAGCGACAACACAGAGATGCGAGCGTTATTTAGGACGGCGTTGTGTGTCCTGTGTTTGTGCTGAGTGACTGACTGGCGGGCTGCTGACTAGCCGTGCATGTAGGGTTACTGGGGCTACTGACATAGTAAGTGTCTCACTGAATAAATCAATAACTGACTGACTGATTGAAGGACCAAAGGGACTAACTGATTAATTTACTGATAGAAGGGATGACCTACCATTTTTCTGGGGCTCCAGGCAAACGTTTGGCCTCGTTACAGTCTGCTTCGACCATTTTTACCTTATTTATTCATGACTGCAGTTTTACAACGAGAAGAGGGAAAAACTTCGCTGCTGCTAAAACGAAAAGAAAAAAATGTGTTGTCACGACCCCGGCCCCTTCACATTATACAGGAGATTCTGAAAGTAATGTGTTAGGTTAATAACCAAGCAATGGTAGATAATATTCTCCCTTTACGGAATACGCTACCCTCGGCAATACCAGGCACAGATATTACTTCAGGCTATCCTCCTGAAATGCACCAATAATCCACACCCACACACCTTTCTTACCTCACTCTCAGGTTATGGAAAACGTAACTTTACAACCTTAGCTATATTACTCTCATAATACATCACATAATAATTCCTACACAATAATCCTACACCATCCAATATCTCCACACAACACTTCACCACAACAATATCAAATAATCCTCCTCCCAATATCTCCACACAACACTTCCACAAGTCACCAACCTCCGCACCACCAAATAATATCGCCTCCCACACACACAATGGTCGCTAGGCTTGCCTCAGCGAAACATAACCACCACCAATCCACCACACAACTCCAATAACTCTGTACCAACCAGAGTTACATACCTTCACAACACTCCACAACATCATCCCCAACACAGTCACACGAACCTTTCCTCTGGACCCATAATCTCCTCCTCCAAAATTCCCAATAACATCCTACTCAACCTCTACACAACCTGTCATCCCGTCAACTCTTTGTCTCTATCCTCTGTGTGTCTCTCCGCGCGAAAACACCACCGCGTCCCCTACCTTTATTCTCACACACTCCCGATAACTACACCTTTTCACTCTCAAATTAAAACAACAACTTCAACGTAAAACAAGTGAGTCTCAAATTAAAACAACTGAAGTATAAATTAAAACTGAAGTTTAAATTAAAACAACTGAAGTTAATTTTAAAACAACTGAAGTTTAAATTAAAATAACAACTTCAAATTTAAATAACAGAACTTCAAATTAAAATAATTGAATTTCAAATTATAAGAAAAAATTGATCTATTATATTTTGAAATTAATTTGTTTTATTTTGAAGTTCTGTTGTTCTAGTTTCAGAATGAAAAGGTGTATTATGAAAACCCCCAGAAAAATAGCATATTTCTTCCTGGAAACTTTTTCTTATCTTTACCAGAGTGCTGCCAGCAAAGGGAAGAGAGGGAAATAAATATTTATGAAAAGATATTCAATTTTTTTAGATATATTTACACAGCATACTACAATGACTACTACATAGATAAAGCAACACAGGATGAAGTAACGTATAGCTATTCCGTGTATGTTACCGTAGTGCACATACTGTAGTTATACAAAAGAAAACAAAAGTTACATTTTTGGCACTCAAAAATTTTTGACACTCAAAAATGTTTGGTACTCAAAAAATGTTGGCACTCAAAAAATGTTGGCACTCAAAATTTGTTGGCACTCAAAAATTGTTGCCACTCAAAACATTTTTGGCGCTCAAAATTGTTGGCACTTAAAAAAATTTGGCATTAACCTTTTTAGCACTCAAAAATTTGTGGCACTCAAAAATTTGTGGCACTCAAAATGTTTTGGCACAATATTTTTTGGCACTCAAAAATGTTTGGCACAAATTTTTGGGACTCAAAAAATGTTGGCACTTAAATTTTTTTGGCATTACAAATTTTTTGGCAAACATTTTTGGCACTGAAACATTTTTTGGCACCCAAAAATGTTTGGCACTCAACATTTTTTGGCACTTTTTTTTTTTTTTTTTTTTTTTTTTTTTTTTTTTTTTTTTTTTTGGCACAATTATTTTGGCACTCAACATGTTTTGGCACTCAAAAAATTTTGGCACAATTTTTTGGCACAATTTTTTTGGCACAAATTTTTTTAGTGTAAAACATTTTTGAGTGCCACATTTTTTTTAGTGCCAAACATTTTTGCAAGAAAAAAAAATTGAGTGCCCAAAATTTTCGAGTGCCAAAAAATGTTGAGTGCAACATTTTTTTGACTGCCAAAAAAATTTGAGTGCCAAAAAGTTTTGAGTGCCAAAAATGTAATTTTTGTTTTCTTTTGTATAACTACAGTATGTGTATTAACATACACTGAATACGTTACTTCATCCTGTGCTGCTTTATCTATGTATGCTGTGTAAAAATATTTAAAAGAATAGTATATCTTTTCATAAATATTTTTTTCCCTCTCTTCTCTTTGCTGGCAGCACTCTGGTATAGATGAGAAACAGTTTGCTAGTAGAAAATGTTACTTTTCTGAGGGTTTTCATAATGCACCTTTTCACTCTCAAACTAGAACAGAACTTCAAAATAAAACAAATTAATTAAAAAAATGTAATAGATAATTTTTTTCTTTTAATTTGAAATTATATTATATTAATTTGAAGTGCAGATATTTTGATTTGAAGTTTAGCTATTTTAATTTAAACTTCAGTTGTTTTAGTATAAACTTCAGTTGTTTTTATTTAAATTTCAGTTGTTTTAATTTAAAATTCTGTTGTTTTAATTTGAGATTCACTTGTTTTAATTTGAAGTTCAGTTGATATAATTTGAAGTTCAGTTGATTTGATTTGAAGTACAGATGTTTTTATTTGAAGTTCAATGGTTTTAATTTGAAAGTGAAAAGGTGTAGTTGCTCTATTTCCTCTCTCCATTAAGTACTATCTCGAGAACACAAGTTACAAAGCAATACACATTCATATTGATAAATTATAATATAAATAATAACATTCCTCCTTACAACCTAGTAATACGTAATATATTATAAGGCTACATTTCTGACACTGCTACTCATATTCTACACAAGCCTACCAATCACAATAGAAAATGCACCATCCCCATGCACAACTAAAATAAACAGAAAACTCACGGGGTCAGGGTCACAGGCATAACAGAGTGTAGGCATCAATAATTGCATCATTG
>JACEEZ010021340.1:237500-265000 GCA_016584305.1 Chionoecetes opilio | reverse complement strand
TCCTGTATTATCTTTCCTCGCTCAGAACATTGCCACCTTCTCACCACTACCATAAACACTAGTCCCTCCAGTTCACACCGAACTAAACACACTTCGATGCAACGTCCCGCCGCGAACAACCTCCTCCATCATCGCCCCTTTAATATTCTAGCCTCCCTGTAGCGGGTGTTCCACTGTTTACATCACAGCTGCTGACCTGGACTCGCTTGTGGACATAACATAGTAACGAGGTGCGAAGAGGCATCAAAGTATACATGGAAGGTTATGACAATAGTAGTATTAGTGTTTCCCTCATCCCTACCTTTTGTTAGTTTGTCGCTGTGTCCTTTTTTCTTTATTTTTTTGCTCTTCACTTTTATCATCGTCTCCCACCAACGGTAAACTCCCTCCTTGGATCGCGTAGTCGAGAGAGAGAGAGAGAGAGAGAGAGAGAGAGAGAGAGAGAGAGAGAGAGAGAGAGAGAGAGAGAGAGAGAGAGAGAGAGAGAGAGAGAGAGAGAGAGAGCGAAGAAAAAAACCACACAGACTGAGAGAGAGACAGACAGAGAGATCAGCTGACAATTATATACAGACTGACCCACTCACTAACAAACTAAGATATTTATATTATTTAAGTACGTATCTAAACTCAGAGTCCTTTCATTGAAGTTTATTTGCCCTTAGAACCCAATTACACAAGTTACTTTCCATTCGAACAAGTACATCATTTGGGTATCGAAGAGTGGAAGGTCGGAAGGTCATCATTGTGAGTTTGGAAAAGTGTTCGGAGACTGATTGTAACTTTAAAGGGAAATTTTTATTATTATTAATGTTAGTACTGAAGGGTTAAAGTATATTGAAGGCCTAGTTGAATGAAGACAAACACACACACACAGACACACACACACACACACACACACACACACACACACACACCACACAAACACAAACACAAACACAAACACACACAAACTTGAGGAAGGGCCCCTGCTTGTTCCTGTGTTTATCAAGGTCTGTACAAGCAGTCTCCCTGCCTCATCTTGTAAACTTGGCCGAAGGTTGTGTCGCTGTGTCTCAGAGGACGCGGAAGACTGTATTTGGAAGGCTAATAGGTTATAAGGGGAAGAGGAAACAAGAGTGTGTGAGAGGTTGTTGACCTTGTATGTGTGTGTGTGTGTGTGTGGAGACTGTGTGTGTGTATGTGTGTGTGGAGACTGTGTGTGTGTGTGTGTGTGTGTGAGACTGTGTGTCTGTGTGTGTGTGGAGACTGTGTGACAAGGGACGGTGTTGCCAGTGTCTGTTTGGCATTAAGATCACGCGTACACTGTCTGGTAGTGTGGGAAAGGTTGTGTAAGCTGGCGGAATGGTTGTGGTGGTGGTGGTAGACGTGATGGGAGGGTGTGGCTTAGGAATTGGGTTGTGATGGTGGTGGTGATGATGGTGGTGGTGATGGTGGTGGTGACATTCAGTGTAGTAACGTTTTCATCGTTTTTCATGCTGTAATTGGTGGTAGTACTTACAATACGTAGAACATTATGACAACATATATTCTTAGGAAAAATCATAGTGGGTTTTCGAAGAGATTATCTAATATACTATAGGAGTAGCCGTGTGTCTGTCTGTTTGTCTGTCTGTCTGTCTGTCTGTCTGTTTTGGGTAGCCGAAACTGTAAATTCAATTTTGATGGGAGTAGGCTCAAAAATCGCAAATAAATCGTAGGTGGTAAACAGCTTAGTTCCATGTCGATTGAATCATTTTGAAGGTTTTTTTGGGCTAAAAACCCTTATGAGTATTAGATTACAAGAAATAACTCTGTTGTAATGCCTTGCCGTATTTCACTAACTCCGTAGACTCATGGACTTACCGTTTGTGTGCGTGTGTGAGTGTGTATGTGTGTGTGTGTGTGTGTGTGTGTGTGTGTGTGTGTGTGTGTGTGTGTGTGTGTGTGTGTGTGTGTGCCTGCAGGACAGGCGTGGGGCTGGGGGGAAGCAGGCGTGGGGTTGGGGTGAGGCAGGTTTGGGCTGGGGTGAGACAGGCGTGGTGCTGGGGTGAAGCAGGCGTGGGGCTGGGCTGAGGCAGGCGTGGGGCGGGGGTGAGACAGGCGTGGGGCTGGGGTGAGGCAGGCGTGGGGGCTGGGGTGAAACAGGCGTGGGGCTGGGCTGAGGCAGGCGTGGGCGGGGATGAGGCAGGCGTGGGGCTGGGGTGAGACAGGCGTGGGGCTGGGGTGAGACAGGCGTGGGGGGGCGGGGTGAGGCAGGCCGTGGGGCGGGGGTGAGGCAGGCGTGGGGCTGGGGTGAGACAGGCGTGGGGCTGGGGTGAAACAGGCGTAGGGCTGGGGTGAGACAGGCGTGGGCCTGGGGTGAGGCAGGCGTGGGGCTGGGGTGAAACAGCGTGGGGCTGGGGTGAAACAGGCGTGGGGCTGGGCTGAGGCAGGCGTGGGGCGGGGCTGAGGTAGGCGTGGGCGGGGGTGAGGCAGGCGTGGGCTGGGGTGAGACAGGCGTGGGGCTGGGGTGAAACAGGCGTAGGGCTGGGGTGAGACAGGCGTGGGCTGGGGTGAGGCAGGCGTGGGGCTGGGGTGAGACAGGCGTGGGGTTGGGGTGAGGTAGGCGTGGGGCTGGGGTGAGACAGGAGTGGGGCTGGGGTGAAACAGGCGTGGGGCTGGGGTGAGACAGGCGTGGGGTTGGGGTGAGGTAGGCGTGGGGCTGGGGTGAGACAGGCGTACGGCTAAGAATAGGCAGGCTACGGTGGTGGTAGGTGGTCTACCCCGAGGCACTTTGACCAGTGACCAACGACAGCAACAACACGATTGGAGTTTGCAGTCACATTGTTGTCAAATACATATATACTACTACTACAAACATCAATACATGGGTCCGAAGGGCCCACAAACACTTGTGTAACTATTATAATGTGTAAGAGTTAATGCACCTACTGTAATGAAGACAATAATAGAAACAAAGGCAGAATGTTTATGACTCACGAATTAAGTGTGATGTGAATGTGGAAAAAATAGTGTACATTAAGTATTCTTGTCTTCGTGTACTCTGACCTATAATTGTGTTCGTTTTTAAAAGGTTGGAATTTCGTCTTTGTTAGTATTATTTTTCACCAGAAACACTCAAGGCGACGCAACCACCCTCGACTTTTTATTCTTTTCATTAATATGCTTTTAAAACTATAAAAAAAAAAAAAAAGTTACACCCACACAAAGCCATTACGAACTTTTTTACAGTTACATCTCCACTTTGTCCTTGTTATTGTCTTTACATCGTCGTTGTTTTACTCCTCCTCCTCCTCCTCCTCCTCCACTCCACACATCCCCAATAACCCTTATCGTGCGTCCCTAAGCGCCCCTGTCCCTTCCCTTGGTGCGTGTCCCCTGGCTACCCCATCACTGTGGCCACCACACAACAACACTATCTACTAATTGAGACTCTAGCCTTAGCCTCTAGTCTTCTCTCCCTTCCTCCCTCCCTGCCTCTTTTGATTCTTCCTCCCCCCCGGGTAACCCTCTTTTCCATCCTCCCTATTATTTGGTCTCTCTCTCTCTCTCTCTCTCTCTCTCTCTCTCTCTCTCTCTCTCTCTCTCTCTCTCTCTCTCTCTCTCTCTCCTCTCTCTCTCCTCTCTCTCTCTCTCTCTCTCTCTCTCTCTCTCTCTCTCTCTCTCTCTCTCTCTCTCTCTCTCTCTCTCTCCTCTCTCTCTCTCTCTCTCTCTCTCTCTCTCTCTCATTCTCTCATCTCTCTCATTCTCTCATTCTCTCTCTCTCTCTCTCTCTCTCTCTCTCTCTCTCTCTCCATTCTCTCTCTCTCTTCTCTCTCTCTCTCTCTCTCTCTCTCTCTCTCTCTGTATACATATTTTTTTCTCTGTTCCGTCTGGTGATTTCTATCGACTTTGTATGTTTTTGCGGCTACATTATTTTTATTATCACGTTATAACACTCTTGTGGGGTTGCGGTTTTTTTTCTTCTCCATTTTAATATCTATTTTACCTCTATTTCATTTCTTCATTTTCTTCATCGTGGTCTTCGTCCTCTCCCTTCCCCTTTATCTCGATCCTGCAGTCGTCAGTGTTGGCATCCCGTGTTCCTCTTTTGCTAGTCTTGTCTTGTTTTGGGTCGCCGAGAAACACTGTGGTGGTGGTGGTGGTGGTGGAGGTGGCGGTGGCGGTGGTGTTGGTGATGGTAGTGTTGGTGTTGGTGATGGTAGTGGTGGTGGTGGTGTCGTCTGAATTTAGTTTCGCCTCGTTACACTCTGTTTCAGCTTTAGTTGGTGGTTGTAATTTATGTGCGTATTGTATGTTGTAGTTGGCGAAATGCATGAGTTTCCGTGCTCGTCGTCCTTTGTTGTGGATCATTATTGTCTTGCTGATTACATTTATTCATTCATTCTTTGTTATTGCTATAGGTTTAGATCTCTATTTTTGGTTCTTGCTTCATTAATTTATTGGTTTGATTGAAGATGGTCGAGGGATGTTAGCAATACGTCAAGACCCGTGGTGACTTTCTTTCATGTCCTTTTAATGATTGAAGCGAAAGTAAGAGAAGAAAAAGAAAAAAGAGGAGAGCGTTGTGACTGCAAAAAGGAAAATGAGGGAAACATGAGGGAAATAAACTGCAAGGGAAACGGAGGAAAATATTCAAATAACTGAATTGAAAGATTTAAAAGATTATTAGAAAAAGATTAGATTATTAGATTATTTAAAAGACATTACTTTTATCACAATGAACGTCACACCGTCCAAGGAAATATGAGTCACAAAACTTTTCCTCCAAACTCTCGAAAAGCAGCATAGCGTGGAAGTGAACCACCGCCGCCGATGTCCCTGCCTCCCTTGTATTTGTCTTCTAGAGCGAGGATTCTCATGGTCGTGTCTTTCAGTCTCCAGAAAATCAGCGACGCTTCTTCACCAATTAGTGATCGCCACGCCAGCAGACTAGACTCATGGATCTCCAATCGGACCTCCAGCACGACGTATCTTTGCTGTCGTGTGTGTGTGTGTGTGTGTGTGTGTGCGTGTGTGTGTGTGTGTGTGTGTGTGTGTGTGTGTGTGTGTGTGTGTGTGCGAGTGTGTGTGTGTGTGTGAGTTTGTGTGTGTGTGTGTGTGTGTATTGCTTGCTCTGTCAGCTCGGGTTTGCCTCACCAACATATATCCAATTTATGTCCTTGTCTTCTCTATCGCGCAGTTCTGTGATGGGATGTTTGGCCAAGCAATGTGTTGAAATTTGGAATATCTATCTATAATATCTGGTTAATGTTTACTGATTTCCTCCGTGTTGCGTGTCTTTATTAAAGGTGGATTGTGACCTAGAGGAATAATAGGTAATATTTTTTTTTTTTTCTCTCTCTCTCTCTCTCTCTCTCTCTCTCTCTCTCTCTCTCTCTCTCTCTCTCTCTCTCTCTCTCTCTCTCTCTCTCTCTCTCTCTCTCTCTCTCTCTCTCTTCTCTATCTCTATCTCTATCTCTATCTCTATCTCTCTCTCTTTTTTCACGTGACTTGTCTTGCGCTTCAAAGGCATGGAATCCGTTTCTCTCTGCTGCCACGAATGTTCAAACAAGACATTGATAAAAAAAATTCATGATCACGATGGCAGACGCAGATCAACTCGTGACTTGTAGACGTACAACAAAACCAGCTTTCTTTTGACAATAAACTTAAAAAAACCATATGTAAATTAACACTTTGTACCACTACCTTTACTGCTATATACTACAGCTTTAAATGGCAGTAAGAAAGGATGATTTATTTATGGCTCAGGGCCTAACCTGCTGCAACCTGATTTACAAGTCCTGAGCTGGCGTGACACCCTTTACGCCTATCACTTGGCTTCGCTTCATTTGTCCCCGTGGTCGATGTTCACTCAATACGTCGCATCGATACATTGTACAGTGAGGCTCAAGTGGTCTACAGGGAGAGGTACTGTAGCGACCGCCTTAAGCTGGGATGACACTGGAGTACTCTAGAGGAGGAGGATGGCGTATGGAACGTGTATCTTTCCTCTCCATCTCAAGTACTTATTCAACCCTCCATTCTAAATCCACAAACCAAAAATCTCTTGAGCTTCTCCTCATCTCCCACTAGCATCTCCCACGCACTTTTTTTTTTTTTTTTCTTTACGTTTGAGCCTAGAATTTACTTGGCTCAAGCTCTGATGAAGTACAGTAAGGCAAGTGATCTGCTAAGTGGTTACCACGTCCGCAGAACAGGTCACTGCTGTCGATTTACACCAGAAACAAACCGAATAGCCTCGCTCTGAGGGCAAGAATTTTATGTTTTCTGAGAACTACGGTAGCGTGAAGGAATCTGTTGATGGCGTTGTAAGAGGCGGCATGCTGAGCACGTCCAGCAGGAGGCGCCGCGTTAGCATTTTGGCTGCAAAACAATAATGTAATTATATATATATATATATATATATATATATATATATATATATATATATATATATATATATATATATATATTATATATATCATATAAAAAAATCCTATTTAAATCCTACTCTGCGGCACTCCTAGAAGCGGAGTAGCGAAGGAGAACCCTGAAGGTCGACCTTCCACGCGCAAGTGTTGCCGCCTGAATGTCAATGCGTCGCCTAAACTTAGGTTATTGGCGCCGCCGGCCAGACCGACCGACATCCATCTGCAGATGACCGAGAGAGCGTCTCTTCGAGGAAGACGCCAGCCTGGAGGTTCTAATCAAATATTTGAGTCCATTTCGTCCTTTGATGGCTGAGAGACCTCCAGCCTTGCATTGGAATAGCCATTAGGAAACCCAAGGGAAGGATACAGCGCAGAAAAGAGCGTCTCTAGTGGATGAGAGACTTTCGTGGAAGTAGTGAACCATTTACGGCAACGAGAGTAAGATTGGTGTGGGCTGCCGAAGGGAAGAGCAACACTCCTGCATCGATAGCTTAATTTACAAGTCCTGAATCTTGTGAGTGCCCTGAACGGCGCCAGGATGAGGAGTCTGCTGGGACGAGAAGGCGACACTTTCTCTCCTGAGTCCATACTTAGTCCATTGATTGAGTTTTGATAGTTTCCTCTATCATAATTTTTGTTCCTTATCTTCAGAATAAATATAGTCGATGAAAAAAATACTTTTTTCAGTAACTACGTGTAAAAGTTCAAATAGATAATCTAACGTATATCATTTCGTCGATCCTTTTTCATGTTTCCAGTTACAGTTTCCGCTCAGACTAATGCGGCTCTGTGTATATGAAGACTGATTAATTTATGAGACCAGGAATCGATGGCAGCTGTCATTGTCTACAGTCAGAAATATGCATGGCTCTAGAAGACATAATTATATGCCATAATTTCAAGATTATCTTGTATACGTATCTTCAATACGAAAGGCAATATTCATTCTGTTAACTTTTTTGGTCACTTAAAGGAACACTGACTCTGCTAGAAAGGAGTGCACACATATGTTTATATTCCTATTTATTAATATCGAATACGCACTTGGAATAGATTTTGTGAATTTTACAAACACAACTTCATTTGTTTATTTGGAACACATAATACACCACAGAATCGAAGCACCGAGCCAATCATCTTGAAACTTTGATCATTCATAAGCCATTCCCTAGACGGCCGAGTGTGGCGCCACCTGCATTTGGAATGAGGTCTGTCTCAGAACTCGACACTTCTCCATTTGATAAGAGTCTTGACAAACAAGCCGGAGAAGCTCTGCTATAATTATGTTTACTGAATTAATTAGCGTCTGCAGCGGCTGGCTTTATCTCCTTTCTATTCCAAAAGAGTGCCAGCAGAGGTCTAGAGAACCCCATTGCACCGAAAAGACCCAGCAATTGTAAGCAAGGAGCTCCTTCCAGACTCCCATTGTGCTATAATAACTCGTGAGCATTGTTAGTATGACTTCCATAACCTGAATGCTAATGGAAGAAGTGTATTTATAACTCCCCCACCCTTTGTTTGTCAGGAACTTTGGTAGCAGCTGTGAAAGTAGCAGAGGGGAGGGTGATAGAAGTGGTAGCAGTGGTAGTAGAAGTTATTGAAGTGATGTCAACGGCAATAATTTTCAGTGAAGGTGGTAACGGTGGTGATGATGGCTGAGCAAATGTTAGCTTTGGTAGTGGTTATGGTCGTCGTAGTGGCTATAGGTGTGCTAACAGGCAGGGGATGTGTAGGGAGAGAGAAGGGAAGCCAGGTAAAGGGAGGCCAAATTGGAATCTCTGTTAAATGGGGCGGGATGGAAGGTTAAACTCGGTGTTCTTCCTCATTAAGGCCAGGTTCAAGTGTGCGCTAATGCCTCTGTGTAGCAATATCCACGTGTTTTAATTGCTTAGGAAAAGGTGAGTCCAGGATGGTATTCGCTCATGAACGTGTCCTCATGGTCGACAAAATGAGGCTGTGAGTGTGGAAATTAAGGGAATGAGTCTGTACTGGATTATTATATTTTCTTTCTTTTGGAGGACTCTCTCGCTCTCGCTCTCTCTCTCTCTCTCTCTCTCTCTCTCTCTCTCTCTCTCTCTCTCTCTCTCTCTCTCTCTCTCTCTCTCTCTCTCTCTCTCTCTCTCTCTCTCTCTCTCTCTCTCTCTCTCTCTCTCTCTCTTTAATTAGATAAATAGCTTCATTAAATCATCTCTGCCTCTAGTGTGTATTTCCTCCTCTTCTTCCTCCTCCTCCTCCATTATTCCTAGCCCTCCCCCCATGTAACTCATCTTTAACCCTTTCTTTCTTTATCTCACCCTTCATCTGGTCTCCTTATCCTGAGCCCTTCTTTGCCTCCTCCATCATGCCCCCCCCCCCCTCACTCTTTTTCCTTGCCGCAAAACAGCCTCTATCCTAAATTAAGAGAGTTAGATCAGGACGGCTCAAAGCAAAAACCTGATGGGTGTCGACAAGGATTCAGAGAGAGAGAGAGAGAGAGAGAGAGAGAGAGAGAGAGAGAGAGAGAGAGAGAGAGAGAGAGAGAGAGAGAGAGAGAGAGAGAGAGGGAGAAACATATTGGATGTTCAATAATTCAGTTTGATTTAGGAATTCCCTGGAGGTAATTCTTAAGGATACATGTTTGGACCGCCAAATCTATCAACACCACCACTTTTTCCTCGCCTTATCCTCCGCCTCTTCCTTTTATTCCTTCGCGTCTTCCTCGTCAGTTTTTAGTCATTCGTATCTCGTCTTTTTTCTCTTCCTCCTCCTCCTTCTATTTTTTCCTCCCTCTATTAGTCTCTATTTCTTGCCATTCTACTTTTCTTGATCCCCTTGTCTTATCCATTGCCATTTATATGTTAATATTGCAAAATTCTTACTCCATCCATTCTCTCTCTCTCTCTCTCTCTCTCTCTCTCTCTCTCTCTCTCTCTCTCTCTCTCTCTCTCTCTCTCTCTCTCTCTCTCTCTCTCTCTCTCTCTCTCTCTCTCTCTCTCTCTCTCTCTCTCTCTCTCTCTCTCTCTCTCTCTCTCTCTCTCTCTCTCTCTCTCTCTCTCTCTCTCTCTCTCTCTCTCTCTCTCGCCAGTGTTTGCGATTTTCATCCGTTATTACGAAATTTTACATCACCCTCAGTTTTTTTCCTCTTTTTCGTTTCTACCAAACACCATTTTCTCCCACTTTTAGTATTTCCCTTTTCTTCTGTCATCCTTGGTTCTCTTCATCATCTTTGCCTGACACAACAGTCCATTTTCCCTCCTCCCATATTTTTTCCCTATTTTCTTGGAAATCTCCTTTTCCTGGACCTCCTTCCTCCATTTAGCTTGCTTCAATACGTTTCACCATCTCTTCGTCTCCTACTCAATCATCTATTATTTCTTCATCCATCTTTCCTTTCCATTTTCTTTGTTTCTTTCCTCCGTTCATCCTCCTCAATCATTATATTATTTCTTCATTCATCTTTCCTTTCCATTTTCTTTGTTTCTTCCCTCCGTTCATCTTCTTCCTCCTCTTTTTTTTTCCTTCCTCACTTCCATTCCGCACGGTCCTACTGGGTTATGAGAAGCCAGCACGGAAGTCTCAGATTAGGGAAAGTCTAGTACCGTTTTGTCTTATCTGGAATATGTGCCTTCCAACCACCCCCATCTCTGCTCCTCCTAGTTTTCCCAAGGGCTTTCTCCCTCCCACCTCCAGTCATCTTCGATCCCCTCTCGGTCCCACCAACTCCTGGTTATAACTGCGTCTTGGCTTTGCTCCCTTTCTGGACCCAAGCCAGCTGAGGTATCCAAGTGCTTCCTGCTTTATTTTCTGATGTTCTTATTTTTTCGAATATTTGTTTCTCTTTTAGTGTTTTTTTGTTTCTTCTCTCTCTCTCTCTCTCTCTCTCTCTCTCTCTCTCTCTCTCTCTCTCTCTCTCTCTCTCTCTCTCTCTCTCTCTCTCTCTCTCTCTCTCTCTCTCTCTCTCTCTCTCTCTCTCTCTCTCTCTCTCTCTCTCTCTCTCTCTCTCTCTCTCTCTCTCTCTCTCTCTCTCTCTCTCTCTCTCTCTCTCTCTCTCTCTCTCTCTCTCTCTCCAAGTCATAAGACAAAGAAAGGTTCCATTTTCTGCACTCCTACAAGATTTCATTTTCTTTAAGACTCCCACAAGGGCCATCACTGTCTGCCACACTCACTCCATCCTCGTCGCCGCCGCCCTCACCCCTCACTCACCCCTCACTCACCCCTCACTCACGCCTCCTTTAGACCCGTCATATAGCGCGCCTCGTCTCGGCCCCTCCCAGGAGTAACCATATGCATTAGCGCGACACACAGGCAGGTGAGGCAGGTGTGTCCCATCAGCTGGAATATCCTCAGCCTCCGCCAAATTCGTGTCATAAATTTTACTTTGCGTCGCTCTAATGAGACGTCAGCTTGTCCTTAGGGGATTTGGACGGCCTTGCAGCGCCGTCGGAGAGCGGACAGGACGACGCAGACGGTGCTGATGTGCGGCTAAGAAATTATTTGATGGATTTTGAGAAATTTTGCTCCTAAGACTGACATTTTTCGGGGCTTATGGACGAATCGAGAGGAGATGGACGACGGGGAGACAAAAAGAAAAATGATAAGCGGATGGTTTTTTTAGTGTGTGTCTTGCAGATGTTTGCGTCGCGTATTGGTGTTCCAGACCTTGCAAAGTTTCATCTTAAACTATAACAGAAAGGGCGTACACACACGGGCGACTTTGGTATATACATGGTGCTTTACATAACTTATCTGCTAGTCTCCGTGTGGGCGGGATATCAAGGCCGCCCATCAAACGAAGAGTCGCTCTCAGACGGAGACGAGTGTGGTCGATGATGTTACAATCTAATGATGAGGCCTTTGATGAGTGATAGCAAGCCTTCCTGTATAGCAGACCACAGCACTTCCACTAACCTAATGGCATGAATCTGATTAATATAATATAATTATTAGAGCAGAAAGGCCCGCACGGATACTCTCACTTGGGACTTTCTGGACATCAAAGTTAATAATGAATGATATCTTTTTTTTTTACTTGCCAATTATTAATCAGTGAGGTTATTAATGAACAAAGGTTTCCTTAATAACAACATTACTGGAATAACTTTCAGTACTTTTTGTTAATTTTCAGTGTGTGTGTGTGTGTGTGTGTGTTTTTTGTTTTTTTACATTTGTGCCTATAGCGCCTATAGGCAGTGGTGACCCAGGGCTCGGATGGTAGTCTCTGGATGTTCACTTGAGGGCTATGATGGTTGGTTCTTGCCCGTGGTGGCGCAGGCAGGAATTTTATAGTGACGCCTGTGATTAGAGGCTCATGCCGCCCCCCTGTGTCCTCCGATGCACTCACAATCGAAGGTAGAATTGATGAGCAGGGCATGTGGGTGTTCTTAGGCCACTCGACAGTGCAGAAAGGTTTTGGTTTTCTTCAGGGATCGAACTCGGGTCACCGAGAACGCCAGTCGGAGACGCTAACCACTCCGCTACCGCCTCCCCAAAGGTGTGTGTGTGTGTGTGTGTGTGTGTGTGTGTGTGTGTGTGTGTGTGCGTGTGTGCGTGTGTGCGTGCGCGCGCGCGTGCGTGCGTGCGTGCGTGCGTGCGTGCGTGTTTAGTATCGTCTTCAGTGTTGCTTCTCGTCGCGAACGTAATTGCATGTCATAACTGGAATGACTTCTTAATGTAATGAATTCTCTAATAAGTTAATTTGGAACGTTGTCATGTCGACCTCGAAGAATCCTTTGTAACATGACTCGAGTTGCAGCGTAAGGTGTGAATGTAATTAGTTCCTATTACCTGCCGCAGATGCTACACACACCTCTCCTCGTATCCTGTTTTCTTGTCCTGTATTTCCTGCTCTCTCTCTCTCTCTCTGTGAGAGTGCTGTGAAGTGTGGGGCAGGTGTATCCAGCTTCTTTCCTGTGAATACAGGAGTGAGGCAGGGGTGCGTCCTTGCCCCATCACTTTTCAACGTTTTGTATGGACTGGTATTGGACAAGGTTGTAGATCAAAGTGATTGTGGAGCATCCGTCGGCAACACCAAGATCACTGATCTTGTTTTTGCCGTGATGCAGTAATCTTTGCTGAGTCCCCTGGAGGTCCTGGTGATGGCCTTCGAGGCGCTGCACGAGAGGCAAAGCCTTTGGGGGCTTGAGGTCTCCTGGCTCAAAACCAAAGGGCCAGGTATTTGGAGACTTACTAGATGAAGCAGTACCGTCTGTTCATGCGGTGGCGGGGCATTGAGATCTTGGAAAGTTTTACATACCTTGGTAGCGCAGTCCATAATGACGGCGGGGCACGTCAAGAAATCTTACGACGGATTGGCATGCCCACGGTGTTATGGACTCGCTCAGCGGGAGTATTTTTGGGGTTGTCGGTACCTGTGCAGGAGGCCAAGATCCGGATCTTCAAGTCGCCTGTGATCCCTGTCTTACTCTATGGTTGTGAGACATGGAACTAAATAGTGACTTGAAGAGACGAATCAATGCCTTTGGTAATAAGTGTCTTCGCAGAATCATGGGTATCGCTGGGATGATTACGTGTCAAATCAGACGATTGCACCGTGAGACTGAATCGAGGCCTATTACCTGCATAGTCCGTCAGCGCCAACTTCGGCTATATGGGCAATGTGGCACGCTACCCTGAAACCGATCCTTCCCATCGGGTTTATCTTGTAAGAGACAATCCGTCGTGAGGAGGCCAAGGGGGCGCCCTACAAGGCTCGTGGCTGGGCAAGTTGATGTTTCTTTTCGAGAGCTGCTTGTATGGGAAAGGAGCCTGCATGGGAACTCGCGCGTGGTGACCCCCGGGAGTGGCGTCGTAGGGTGGGCGACGCGCCCCCCGGCGTATGCCCCCAATGATCTCTCTCTCTCTCTCCCTCTCTCTCTCTCTCGTCTCTCTCTCTCTTCTCTCTCTCCTCTCTTCTCTCCTCTCCTCTCTCTCTCTCTCTCCTCTTCTCTCTCTCTCGTCTTCCTCACACACACACACAAGCATTCTTAAGATAGCATTGTTCCTGTTTATCTCTGACCTTAATGAAAAAAAGAAATGTAGGTCAAGAGAAGAAGAAAAACAAAACCCATCTCACTTATAGGTATTAATTTTCTCTTTCTGGAATCAAACTTCTTCCAATAGCCAGCATTTTCCTTCACCTTTTCTCTTAAAGACGATATTATTACAGGATCTTAAGTGTAAAATAGACTAAGCAATACTATACAATATCAAATTCTAGTTCATGATCCTCAGCTTTATATGAAGTCTGTGGCGAAGTAAGACTGTTGTATAGTGTTGTAATCATGAAAGTTGTAAAAAATGTAATCATGAAAGCTAATAGTCAATGTATGGATCATGTTGTAAAGCATTGTAGCGTTGAAAGGTAACACATCAGCGTTGAATAAGTCATGTTAGTGAATGAGTAAAGACAAACACGTGAATATCTTACTCGTACATCACTCTGCATCCTATCTTACTCGTACATCACTCTGCATCCTCAGCAAGGTGGCGATTTTGCTTATTAAGTATGTTGTTTTATATTTAATTATGTGTGTTGTGATTGTTGTTGCTGTTGTTTGATTTTTGTTGTTGTTTCTTGTTGTTGCTGTTGAGATTATAGGTTTGTTATTAATACTATGGTTGCCGGTGACGGAAGTAGTAGTGGTAGTGGTGGTAGTGGTGGTAAGGATATTACTTTTTTATTCAGCAAGGTGGCGACTCATGAATTGATACATAAATTTCGTGTTAAAATTTAATAACGAAGTGTGTGAAGTCATGGCAAATATTATGACTGTCATGTCCTTCAATAGTTTACACATTTAGTTCATTTGTCATAAGAACAAAACACATCACCGCACAATATACAGATGAATTGTTTATGGTGCAGTTTTAAAAGATGGATGTAGGACTGAAGGTGGTGTTGAAATAGTGTGGTGATGAACAAATAAACACAATTAACACCTTTAAATCATCCTCGATTCTGTAAAACTCGTGCCATGGTATATGAAATGTTTTGGAAGGGAATTAAATTGGTATATGATAAGTATTTGATAAGTACGTGATGTGCTATAATTATATTAATGTGCTATGTTTATGTTGTTGTATTTCGAATGGAAGCCGATGTAGTACTATCTGCGTTTTAGATTTTCACTTCGATGACTCTCTCTCTCTCTCTCTCTCTCTCTCTCTCCTCTCTCTCTCTCTCTCTCTCTCTCTCTCTCTCTCTCTCTCTCTCTCTTCTCTCTCCTCTCTCTCTTCTCTCTCCTCTCTCTCTCTCTTCTCTCTCTCTCCTCTTCCTCTCTCTCCCTCTCTCTCTCTCTCTCTCTCTCTCTCTCTCTCTCTCTCTCTCTCTCTCTCTCTTGTTCTGATTATACTTCACAATACTTCCTCCTACTCTTCTTACACAAAACCTGCTCGCCAGCCTCCTGTACCCCAAGCTACACGGTTCCCTTTCCTTCCGACCTTCTTAATTTTTCAGCCGTCTCCTAAAACTTACAAGAAACGTAGTGTTAGTTTGAAAGCTTGACATTTACTTCTATAAATTTTTGAGACCCCCTCCTTTAAAAACGATGCATAATATATATAACTCAAAAGGTGGTCTTATGTACCCTGTTTTATATTCTTTATTGTTCACTATATCAGATAGATAAAATGTGGTATCATACGTGCTGATGTCTTATTAGTTACTCTCTACTATTGTCAGAGAGATAGAATAGATAGACATTCTCGTATCTCGTTACTTCACTTCCCATTAACCCCTTGAGACCCAGAACGTAATTTCCATTGTAATTTGGCTACCATTAGAAGATTTTTTGTGAATATAAGCAATATTTTATAGATATTACTTGTATAGTATCCTTTACGACTAACTAATCTGGTATATTTAGTGACTTTTCTTAGTTTTATGGCTCAACAACATACATTTTTTTATAGCAAAGGAAAGATCTGGGCGTGAAGGGGTTAACATATGTTTCCCCTCTTGGCTACTATCTCATTATCCATCTTGGAATTCAGTACTCGCTAACGCCTGATATATAGAGTAGATAATAATTGAAGTTCCCTCACTTTGTTATCTCTATTTCCATTAACCGACGGATCCATCACTGCCACTCTCTCATTCTCCATCTTGTCATTCAGTACTTTCTAACGCCACATAAATTAAAGAAAATCGACTTCTCTACTCTCTCTCTCTCTCTCTCTCTCTCTCTCTCTCTCTCTCATCTCCTCTCTCTCTCTCCTCTCTCTCTCTCTCTCTCTCTCTCTCTCTCTCTCTCTCTTTCTCTTCTCTTTCTCTTTCTCTTTCTCTTTCTCTTTCTCTTTCTCTCTCTCTCTCTCTCTCTCTCTCTCTCTCTCTCTCTCTCTCTCTCTCTCTCTCTCTCTCTCTCTCTCTCTCTCTCTCTCTCTCTCTCTCTCTCTCTCTCTCTCTCTCTCTCTCTCTCTCTCTCTCTCTCTCTCTCTCTCGCTCTCGCTTTACATAGTTCCTCTCATTCCCAAGACCTAACAAACGTATTTCTCGCAACCACTGTTATATCATCCGTTTTTTTTCGTTTGTAACATTGTCGAAAAAATTAGATTCTGATAAAAAAACCCATTAAGACATTTTACAGTCAACTATCCTTTCAATACCACATTTCCCTTACGTATACAGTAATTCTGTATACTCAGTCTTATTAGTACCTTCCAACGTAACTCATTTCCTTCTCACTACTCACACAACAATTTCCTCACACTCTTGTCAATCTCTTACCTGATTTCTACCCTCTGTCCTATCCTTACTATAATAGTGTACATTTTATAGTGTCCAATTTTAGTCTCCAATGCTGCTCGATCACACTTTGAAAAACTTTTGAGCTTTTGTCAGTTTTCAATTATTGCTTATTTCTTCTTTTACCCCGTCGTTTTTTTTCTCGTTTTTTTGTTGTTGTTGTTGCCTGGATGAATGATTTTTGTTCTACCTCTAGTCTATTTTTATCTGTGCAGTATTTTGTTTTCCTGACCTTCCTGATGGTGTATTTTTTCATTATTTCTATTTTAAAGGTGAGGTTTGAAGAAAATATCCGTACCCAATATAGTTTTCAATTATTTTTCATGTTTTCTTCAGTCTTTTGTGACATTTAACTATTTTTTTAACTTTTTTATTTCATCATCACATATTTTTTGTCATCTTTTATTTGGAATTTCTTTTTCTCAATATTTCTTTCTCTTTCTTTCTTTCTTTTCATCAATTTTTCACCCATTGTCAGCCGCATCCATTCTCCGGTCTGTCACTTATCATTTATATTTTGTTGTCTTTATTTCCTTCACATCGTTTGCTTTCTACCTTTCTTCGATTCGTAACCAATTTTCTTTTGTATTTTCTATGAGTTTTTTTCTTCTCTCTCTCTCTCTCTCTCTCCTCCCTCTCTCCTCTCTCTCTCTCTCTCTCTCTCTCTCTCTCTCTCTCTCTCTCTCCTCTCTCTCCTCTCTCTCTCTCTCTTCTCTCTCTCTCTCTCTCTCTCTCTCTCTCTCTCTCTCTCTCTCTCTCTCTCTCTCTCTCTCTCTCTCCTCTCTCTCTCCTCTCTCTCTCTCTCTCTCTCTCTCTCCTCTCTCTTCTCTCTCTCTCTCTCTCTCTCTCTCTCTCTCTCTCTCTCCCCATGCCTTTCTTTCATACTTTATTCTGCACATTACATCATTCTTAACAATACCGTCAAGTTTTTTCACATCCTCGTCGTCTTCCTCTTCCTCATCTTCCTCTTCCTCCTCCTCTTCACTATCTTGTCTTTATCATCTTTTTTTATCTTTTTGTATCTTATCTCGTCCTCTTAGTCCACTTGCATTCCACATTCACCTCCAACACATCCTTTTTTAGCCTCTCATCCATCATCAATTCTCCAACCACTTCCTTCATCCCTTACCATATACTTCTCTTAATTATCTTTTTTTACCACCTCTTCTTCCCTCTACCTTTTCCTCTCCTGTTAGTGAGTGGCAGCTAGGCAGGTCTCATCCCTTTTGACTTGAGGTGATTAACACTACTCTTCCCTCAACAGTCAACACTTTTCTGGCTTCCCCTTTACACTTAATTAATGTCGGATCTCGTAAAGTGAGGAAGCTTTTTGGGAGGCAATTTGCGTCAAGTTTTTTTGTATAAAGTGTCCGTATGATTAATTAAACTGCTGCACCCCACCCTTTTATCCAGAGAGAGAGAGAGAGAGAGAGAGAGAGAGAGGAGAGAGAGAGAGAGAGAGAGAGAGAGAGAGAGAGAGAGAGAGAGGAGAAGAGAGAGAGAGAGAGAGAGAGAGAGAGAGAGAGAGAGAGAGAGAGAGAGAGAGAGAGAGAGAGAGAGAGAGAGAGAGAGAGAGAGAACAAATTACTTTAGAAAATTAAATTAAATATAATATAATTAGAAAACAAGTGTATATCATGGCCAGTAAATATTCCGATAAATGAAGTCGGCAAAAATATATAAGATAAGATTAGATAAAATAGAATAAGATAAGATAGATAATATAGATAAGATAGATAAGATAAGATAGAACAGATAAGATTAGATTGATAAGATAAATAAGATAAATAAAGTCAGATGTGACAAAGACAAAGTGAATGGAAATTAAAGTGTGTATAGTTTTGCTGATTTGTTCATATAATTATTTATATCAGTGATAATAAAAAAACAATGATAATTATAACCTTGAATTTTGACAACGTACTCAGTTCATTTAAAAGAGAATACCTATTTATTTCACCAACCTGAACACATTTACCGGACGAGGGATCGCATCAAACCTACCAGTAAAAGAACACACACACACACACACACACACACACACACACACACACACACACACACACACACACACACACACACACACACACACACACACAACGCACACACACACGCACACACAGACACACACACCACACCACACACACACACACACACACACACACACACACACACACACACACACACACACACACACACACACACACACACACACACACACACACACACACACACACACACACATATATATTAATTACGATATTATATATCTTTATATATAATATACCTGTCGTAAAAAGGTTGGTTATAACTTGGATGGTTGGTTTTTATATATAAAAATAAAGTTTGTAAATAATAAATATATTTAAATAAAAAGCTTATATATTCATGTTATTATTTATTTTTTATTTACTTCTTTTATTTACTTATTTTATTTTATTTTACTTCTTTTTATTAACCCTTTCTTTTTATTAACCCTCTACGATTAACACCCTTTATTATTTATTTATTATCTTTATATCTGTAGTACCTGAGGGTTAGGGTCTGGTCTCAGTGCCTGGGTGGTGGGCGTGGTGGGCAATGAACTAGGGATGGCTAGGCGCTGGGGTGCGGTTGGATGGTGGTGGGGGTTTGGGTGACGGGCGGGCTGGGGGCTTGGGTCTGGGGTCCGATGCGAGAAGGCAGATACGGACTGAGTGAACTCAGTACGCCCCTTCGAACCGAATCTATCATGTGGACCCCTAACCTAACCCTTGACCTTTCCATCACACGTGTGTGTGTATGACCCTACCTGTCATCACGTCGCCCTGAGCAACCTATCCTGACCACGACCCTTAAACCACCCATATGACGTCGACCGTTCTTTAAACCTTTCCCATCAGATACAACCCGACCCATTACAATTTACATTTACCATTACAACCCGTTATTATTATTATTATTTTTTTTTTTTTTATCTCTCACCCACGTCACGTCCATCAGTTACCTTCCCTTGGCCAGAGGGAGGGAGGTCAATGGGCGGTCAGAGGGTGGGAGGGGGGATTAGGATGGGGTGTCTCTCATCCACCAGCTACCTTCCCCTGGCCAGAGGGAGGGAAATAGGTGGACGGGAGGGGGAGGGGTTGGGGGATGTCTATCAGTTACCTTCCCCTGGCCAGGGGGAGGGAGGTAGATGGACGGGGGGAGGGGGAGGGGGTTGGGGGATCCTCTCACCCACGTCTTGCCTATCAGTTACCTTCCCTTGGCCAGAGGGAGGGAGGTCGACAGACCGTCAGATGGTTTGAGGGGGGACGGGGTCCAAGCTCGGTAAAGATATCCGTAAAGGACTTATGGGGGAATCGAACCCATCACCTTTTTGTTGACGTATTGAAACACCAACACTTTACCACTGAGCTATGGAGCACCCAGCTAAAAATAATCGAGAAGATATATTTGAATACCTCACCCGCACTCCTACTGTGACTTTTACCTTTAGTGTCATTTTGCAAGGCAAAAACCTGGGAAAACATCTTTATTGCCACACCCTTAAGTATGCTATACAGGCTGTACAGCTCCAAGGTGATAGGTGGGAGGCGATGGCAGTGTAGTGAGGGTATTAAGCTACTAACTTCAACCTGAGGACACACGGGTTCCTGGCTTCCTCTTCTTCTTCAGACTGACACCAGTGATCCAAGCTGCCTGCCGCCCCCGCCTGGAGGGCAGGGCAGCGCCAAGCCTCAAGGCAGAGTGCTGGTTAACTTCAACCTGATGACAGACACACACACAGACAGACAGTCTGAGAAAGGAAAGAGATTAAAGGATATATATATACATAACATGCTCACATAATGCTTATGAGGGGAATAAAATAACAAATACATAATGTCATGCTAACACGTGTGAGTGTTGGGTTGTGGTCGGCGGGTCGCACCTATAGGCCACCCGAGAGCCTTCGCTTTACTGGCTAACAATGGACGACACATGTACTGCTTCCATGTATTTTGTTGGTCATTCATTGCAATGTATAGGTGAATATAGTCACGAAGATTAGGGTGCGGCAGAAAAGTTGTATTGCAGAGCCAAGGCAGGAGACAGAGCGGCGCGGAGCTCAGCCTCTGGTGGTGACTGTTCTGATCACGCCAGCACTTCGCTGCGGGAAACTGTGGTGTTGGTTGTACAGTGTCTTGTGGAGAGTAGCTGTGTATGTGTGTGTGTGTGTGTGTGTGTGTGTGTGTGTGTGTGTGTGTGTGTCTGTGTGTTGTTGCTGTTGTCTTTTTTTTTTTATCGACCTCTAGTCTTGCCTGCTTTCCTCCCTCTCCCTGCTTGCCTGCTTTACAGGGCAGCAGGCAGGGAGAGGGAGGGAAGGAGGAAGTGGGAGTAACGAGGGACAGAGTTAGGGAGAGAGGGAGGAAGGGTGGGTCTAGGACAACTGGCCGCGGCCACCTGGCCGCAGCCCAACTGGCCGCGGGAAACTGGCCGCCATATGGAACTTTTTGTTGATGTACCTTTTGTACCTAAACCTAACCTAACCTAATTCATTCCTAACCTAACCTAACCTAACCTAACCTAACCTAACCTAACCATTCACTGGTGGGGGCTTAAGGAGCTGCCTTGAGTACGTAAACTTAGGCGTTTGCAGTTTCCTCCCAGTCCGCGGCGGTCAGCTGGCCGCGGCCAGTTTCCCGCGGCCAGTTGGGCTGCGGCCAGGTGGCCGCGGCCAGTTGTCCCATTCCCAGGAAGGGTGATGGAGTAAGGTAGGAAACGATGTGAAGAAGAGAGAGAGAGAGAGAGAGAGAGAGAGAGAGAAGAGAGAGAGAGAGAGAGAGAGAGAGAGAGAGAGAGAGAGAGAGAGAGAGGAGAGAGATTGAATTATATATATATAATATATATATATATATATAAAATATATATTATATATATATATATATAATTTCCTTTATTTTTCCTCAGGGTGTCTCAACAATGAATGAACGTTCATGAAAAATCTGGATAGTTTCGTTGTAACAACAACGAAGCAACGTTGTAACAACGGCAGCAATGTAGAGACGTGAGATGGTGAAGATCTCCAAAAAAACAATTTGTTAGTGTGACTATAAACAACTTGTTCTGCGAACGTGATCACAAGATAAATGTCACTGATAAAATTTGACTTGTCAACCATGACAAGATTGTGTTCGTCAACATGACAATTTTACTTGTCTTCCATGACAAGATGCTTCTTGTCATGGAAAGCAAGTCAAATCTTTTCATGTTGACGAACACAATCTTGTCATGGTTGACAAGTTAAGATCTTGTCAGTGTAACAAGATTTGTCTTGTGATTTTAGACATGTTCGCAGAACAAGCCTATTCTTGTCACACTGACAAGATTATGTCTAGAGTGCATGCTTGTACTCTAAAAGCTTAATAAAATAATGTTATCAGGATTGCAATAGTTTCCAAGCATTTTTTTTTTTTTATCAAGTTACATCATAAAAGCTGGCATGTGCATCTGGTGAAAATGAATTTGAGACTCCCGCCAAAATGGTTAGGGCAAACTAGCTCAGAATGTGGATAAAGCAAGGATCTCTTCTGAATTTATCCTCACCAACCCACCTTAAAACGAGTCCCTAATTTAGAGTTGCCGTGATCAGATGACTATAGTTCAGTTTGCCTTCTCGCTACCCTAATCTTATACTCCAACATCTCCATCTATACTACCTTCGCTATTTCTTTTTCCTCCTCAGCCACTTTCCTCTCCTCTTTCACGCCCTCCTTTTTCTTCTTCCTCCTCCTCCTCCCGCCCTCCATCCTTCCTCCTCCTCCTCCTCCTCCCTTCATCTCCATCTCCTCCTCCATGTCCTCCTCCCTCCATGTCCTCTCCTACCTCCTCCTCCTCCTCCTCCTCCTCCTCCTCCTCCTCCTCCATTTCCTCTCCTCACATCTCCTCCTCCCTCCTCTCCTCCTCCTCCTCCTCCTCCATTTCCTTCTTCTCCTCCTCCTCCTCCTCCTCCATTTCCTCCTCCTCCTCCTCTCCATCTCCTCCTCCTCCTCCATCTCCTCCTCCTCCTCTCCTCCATTCTCCTCCTCTCCTCCTCCTCCTCTCCTCCTCCTCCTCCTCCTCCTCCTCCTCCTCCTCCTCCTCCTCTTCCATCACATCAGACGTCCACACCCTTCACAGCTCTTACTTCGTGCACCTTCATTACTTTTCGTCACTTGACACTCCCTCACACACACGCTCTACCCTTTTCTTTATTTTTATTTCCACATCCGCCGTATTCCATCAACTTTTTATTTTGTTTTATTTTCCTTTCTTTTAGCATCGTAACTGCAATTGCTCCTTCATCCCCAGCTACCCACAGTCTTTTTTCTCTCCATGCCTCGTCTATTCATATACTTTTTCGTCATATTCTACCTCCTCCTCTTTCACCTTCTCACTCACCTCCTTTCTTCCTTATCCTCCTCTTTCACCTTTTCACCCACCTCCTTCCTTCCTTATCCTCCCTGCGTAGTCTGAAATCACTTGACTTATCCAACGTTCCCGAGCTAAATGCCTCCCTTTCATCGCCGCCAGGACGAGAAATCCTACCTTACGTACCCTGAGAGGAATGAAATAGGGGAACGGAGGGTGAAAAAAAGGGCCTTCATTTCCCATTTCGCAAAAAGGGACAGGCGCCAGGTTTTTGGTTCCCCCCTGCCAACCCTGTATTTTTTGTTTCCTCTGGGAATTAGTTTATCATAGGAAACTTTTTTTTTAATTTAGTTAACATCGTGGACCCCAGGGGAGAAAAAGAAAAAGTTATATTTCGATTATTCCATTTGTACCTGTCCAGTGTTATAAAGCCGGTTTTTTTAGTAAACGAAAAAAATCGAGGATCGGAAAACACACACACACACACACACACACACCACCCACCCCCACCACCCACACACCACCCACCCACCCACCCACCCACCCACCCACCCCACCCACCCACCCACCCACCCACCCCACCCACACACACACCACACACACACACACACACACACACACACACACACAACACACCACACCACACACCAAAACCACACCACACCACACCACACCACACCACACCACACCACACCACACCACACCACACACCACACACCACACACCACACACATAAACCATGTACGTTCACCATGACACTCGTAAAACCTACGGTCGGTAACGGTCACTCTCGAAAACTCTTTGACTCGATATTTGTTTTATTTGGTCAACTTTTTTCAGCCAACATTTTTCCCTGCCGAACATGTGTAAAATGGAATTGGAATGAACAACACAAGTATTTGATATTCAACTCTCTCTCTCTCTCGCTCTCGCTCTCGCTCTCGCTCTCGCTCTCTCTTCACAAAGCAAGATACAATATTCGCGATGCCAGCAGTGATGCGTTAGAATTATTTTTCACAATCTCAGCAAAGGTGTGCATATTTACTTTTTATTATTTTGTAATGTTATTATATGCAGTGTGTGTTAAGCGCAATGTGGCTCATTGTTTTATAATGATATTTTATTGTTTGAATGCAGTGTAGTAGCCGATATCTGCTTCACATATCGTATTGATGCACTTGACCGATTTTTGCTTGCATATTATATTACTTATCTTATTGAAGACCTTTACTTAAAAAAACTCTATATGTCACCTGAGTGTCATGAGGTGGGGAGATTTTGCTTATAATGCAAAAATCACATCAGATCTGTTATATATATATATATATATATATATATATATATATATATATATATATATATATATATATATATATATATATATATATATATATATATATATATATATATATATATATATATATATATATATATATATATATATATATGGTCCAGGGACATTATATAATTATCTTCAGAAGAAAGTGAGGGAAGAAGTTTTTTTCTTTTTGATGATATAAAATAAGGGGGAGTCTTACTTGTGATCAAGCTAAGCTGTCTGTAAATGTAGTTTCGCTCAAACCACTGGTGTATTCTTTCCTTTTAGTTCCTTGCGAAAAACGTCTTGTAATATTCGTCATCTTAAACCAATGGTATATTTTCGATACATTGGGTTTCCATAATGACACAGACGAGTGTGTGGCCCTGACGACTGTCCTCGCCAGAAATGTATCTATGTAACTCTTTTGTGATCTCGTCACGATATATTCTGAATAGGTGATGTTTTGAATTAAAGAGGCAAACTTTGAGATCATTCACGTGATTTAACAGCTCCTCGCCACTTTATGTAACATTGTCCTCTTTCCCGCATTCGCTATTCTAATGACATAGTAATATGTGTATTACGAACACAGAGGTTTCGGCTTTGTTTTGATGAAGTTATAAGGAAAATATCTGCTCCTGCTGCTTAAAAATATAGGTAGAGTTAAGACTGCTGTAAATATTCCCTTCCACCTCTTCGTATAGCCTAGAACCTCTTACGACAAAGTTGGTATCAAGACAATGGCTTAAGTTTCTTTAAGAAGTACGATATTAAATCTTCAGACACATTACTTTGCTAGAGAAAGACAGAGAGAGAATGAGTGTAGGTGTGTGTGTGTGTGTGTGTGTGTGTGTGTGTGTGTGTGTGTGTGTGTGTGTGTGTGTGTGTGTGTGTGTGTGTGTGTGTGTGTGTGTGTGTGTGTGTGTGTGTTTGTGTGTGTTTGGTGGAAGAGGATCCATTAAAAGTAAATAAAAAATAGAAGTGGAGAATGAAAAGAATAAAGGGCGAAAGATAGGATTTGTTTGTTTCAGTTCTGAGTGTTTTTTTATCCTCTCTTTGTCTCACCCTCACTCTCTCTGCTCCATCCCAAGCGAAGTTCCGTTGGCCCGAGTTTAAAGAAGTTCGATGTTTCCTCGTGACTGTAAAACTTCTTCTCCACCAGAGTTCTTGAGGGGAAACTGAAATAAATTATAAGTAAATGGTGTGTGTGTGTGTGTGTGTGTGTGTGTGTGTGTGTGTGTGTGTGTGTGTGTGTGTGTGTGTGTGTGTGTGTGTGTGTGTGTGTGTGTGTGTGTGTGTGTGGGGTGTGGGGTGTGTGTGTGTGTGTGTGTGTGTGTGTGTGTGTGTGTGTGTGTGTGTGTGTGTGTGTGTGGTGTGTGTGTGTGTGTGTGTGTGTGTGTGTGTGTGTGTGTGTGTGTGTGTGTGTGTGTGTGTGTGTGTGTGTGTGTCAAATGAAGCTCCGATATACATAATCAAACTCTTCAGACGCAAAATCTGGCCGAGCGAGCGAATAATTTTCCAAGACAATGAGGTGAAAGCTTTGGTCATGGTCTCTTGTGCCGTCGAGTTTGAGCTGATTATGCATAATAGAGGGTCGTTGCCTTGTAATAAGGAATTCATAAGCACACAGCTTTAGTTATATTAAGGGAGAGACCAGCGCGGATAGGAAAACGGTGAGAGAAATAAAAAGGAGTAGAAGGATGAAAAGGATAAGGTGCTGTATTGGAACAAGGATGAATAGGAGTATTGTATATAAAAAGGAATAGTAATAGGAAAAAGGAATCGAACTGGTAGGATGATTATGTATTAAGTTTATAGATAGTGGAGCAATTTTAAAGCAATGAGACACTAGATGACAGCTGGAAATAATACAGATGATAAACTGGAAGGCAAAACTTAATATACATGAAATACTTAGCTACGAAAAGTTTGAATCGTTGAGAGAAAATAAGTGTTTTAAGGGGGGGGGGGATGGTGTATGCAAATATGGTATTGAGAGTATTTGAAAGAAAAGCGTACATTATTTATCCAAGTGCTGCTTATAATTGCATTCAAAATTTGTTTATCTTCGGCACAGTGGCAGTCATAAGTATAGGGTTGATTCCAACCCCACACACGCACACACACACCACACACACCCCACACACAACACCACACACACACACACACACACACACACACACACACACCACACACACACACAACACACACACACCCCACACACACCCCACACACACACACACAGTCACAGTCACAGTCACAGCACACACACACCACACACACACACACACACAACACACACACACAAAACACACACACACACACACACACACAAAACACACACACCACACACACACACACACACACACACACACACACACACACACACACACACACACACACACACAACACACACACACACATCACCACAACACACACACTTTTTACAAAACACACATAGTCACCAAAATAAACACCCAAACACACACACCACACACACACACACACACACACACACACACCACACACCACAACAACACACACACATGACAACAAAGAACACACCACACACACAATAGCTCAGGTACACGCAACATAAAACACACTTCGCAAACAACACACACACACACACACAACACACACAACACCACACACACCCCACACCACACACACAGTCACAAAACACACAACACACACAACACACACACACACACAACACACACACACACACACCACACACACCACACACACACCACACACACATACACACACACATACATCGGACACAAAACACACACAGGACGGAGCAGGACGACACACACCAACAAAGTATCAACTGAAACACAACATACACCACTCCTATCAAATCAAGTACACAAGGAGTACTAACATACAGGACGGACAACACAACACAAACCACCAAATGAAGATCAAAAAAAACACATACAACACACACAGTAACCCACACAGACTGAGTTAGAACGGGGACAAAACACGATAGTCTCCACGGTAAATTTACGCAAGTGAAGTTAAATACAATTCGTAAAACACTTCCACTTTGAACCCAAAAACACACACCCTCATGAACACACACAAACAAAAACACAATCACCTGTTTTTTAAATGTCAACGGAAAAAGGGGGAATTGACCAGAATACATAGAGTAAGTGAAATAAATGATTTTACCTAAAAAAAAACATAAGTTGTTTATACCCTATTGTGGGGCGGGGAGGTTAAAACCCCAAATACTTTTAAGAGCTAAAAAAAATCAATTAAAACCACGGCCACAGTACTGAGTCCGCATTTTAAAAAACCTGATAGTTTCAGTAAATTAACGCAATGGAATTAAAAAACAATTCGTGACACTTCCACTTTTGACGCCTTAAAACTCGCCTGTCATGATATATTTAAGAAAAAAGAATCCCTCGTTGGGTTTTTAATATGACACGATAAAATTTACCCGAATACTTAGAGTGAGAAATAAGTATAACTAAAAAAAACATAATGTTGCTGGAGAAACGCGTGTTGTGGGTGCGGAAACGAGAAAAAAAACTTTGTAATGACAACCCTAAAAACAATGTTTAAAAGCCAGCCCCCGTTGACACCCCCCCATTCCCCTTTTTTTTAAAAGGGGGAGGGGGGGGGGGGGTTTACAAAAAATTCCTGGGGAACCCAAAATCCTCGCCCCTAATTN
>JACEEZ010021340.1:215000-235000 GCA_016584305.1 Chionoecetes opilio | reverse complement strand
TGTGTGTGTGTGTGTGTGTGTGAACTTAAGAACTTAAGAACATAAGGAAGCTACAAGAGGCCGTGAGACCTACACATAGTTGTTCCTGTTACTCAACACTATATACCTATACATCCACCTTGCATCCCCATCCATGATATCGTCTAGTCTCCTTTTAAAACTCCCTATTAACTCCGCACAAGCTGCCTGATTACTGAGTCCATTTCAATCATCTGCTACCCTTTTTGTGAACCAGTTTATCCTTATTTCTTTTTTAAATCAACGTTTTTCCAATTTGACTATGTTACTTTTGATCTATCCTGAGTACTAGCCGAAAAAAAACTTTTCCCATCTCATTTTTTATATCCCTTTAACCACTTAAAAACTTATAGTATCAGATCACCTCTTACTCTACGCTTCTCGAGTGAGTGTAAGTCTAAAAGCTTCAATCTGCTCTCATAGTTAAAGTTACGCTTCCACTGTATCATATTGGGCATCCTTCTCTGCACTAATTCTAGCAATGCAATATCCGGCCATGTAATACGCAGACCAAAACTGTACTGCATAGTCTAGGTGAGGTCTGACTAGAGCCAAATAAATCTTTATACTAACCTCAGCTCTTCTACCTTTTATACTCCTGGCAACGAATCCTAAAACCCTAGCTCCTAAAATCCTATATATTAGCTCGATTGCCTTGATACATTGCTTTCTAGGACGGAGGTCTGAGCTTACCAGCACACCCAAACCCTTCTTACATTCTGATCTTTTCAGTGATATATTGCGTATAGTGTACCTATTTCGAGGATTTTCTCTACCAACATTAATTACGCTACACTTGCCGATATGAAATATCATCCGCCACCTGACTACCCACTCGTTTAACTTATCCCTTAAGTCTCCCTACAAGCCGGTTACATCAGACTGTGATCTAATAACCCTACCTATTTTAGTACCATCAGCAAACTTACTGATATCAATGCTAATCCCACTGTCTAAGTCGTTGATCTAAATATAGAATAGTAATGGCTCGAAAACAGACCCCAGTGGAACCCCACATGTTACCTGTCCCCATTCAGATTTAGAACCAATAATAGTAACCCTTTATTGCCTAAATGTGTGTGTGTGTGTGTGTGTGTGTGTGTGTGTGTGTGTGTGTGTGGTGTGTGTGTGTGTGTGTGTGTGTGTGTTGTGTGTGTGTGGGTGTGTGTGTTGTGTGTGTGTGTGTGGTGTGTTTGTGTGTGGTTGCGTGCTGTGGTGCTGTGCGTGCGTGCGTGCGTGCGTGCGTGCGTGCGTGCGTGCGTGCGTGCGTGCGTGCGTGCGTGCGTGCGTGCGTGCGTGCGTGCGTGCGTGCGTGCGTGCGTGCGTGCGTGCGTAAACAATATCGATATGGATATAAACGAATTGGAAAGTAGATGCCGAAGATGGAGGGACGCCTGACACCAGTAAAGCCTCGCTCGTAACCGTAAAAGAAATATGTAAAGCGAAAGACGTAAAGTGAAATGTGGCGAAAACTATTAAACTTCGAAAACATATAATAAAATGACACAGCATTCCACTCAAGTTTAATGATTTTAAATTATCATTATTGACAGCGAGCTTCGCTCGCTGTCGCTTACCATAAGACCCGTGGAACCAAGTTTCCGCCAAAAAGTGTATAACTACTACTAATTATTGTCGGATTGAGCTGAACTTTGACATGCATGTAGTGCTGTCAAAATCAATGGGGGTCGTCGGAAGAATTTTTTTGCGTAAAACAAGCCCTTAATGAGTAATTAGCGTAAACTACTCCTAATTATTGTCGGATTGAGCTGACATTCGACATCCAAGTAGTGCTGTCAAAATCAATGGGGGTCTGTCAAACAAACTTTTTGCATAGAACAAGCCCTTAATGAGTAATTCACGTAATGAGTAAATTGGCTGGAACGTGGCTCGCTGTCACGTTCCAGCCGCAAGAACTGAGCCAAAAGCAAAGGGGCCAGAGGCTGGACGTCTATACTTGATATAACTATTATTGACAGCGAGCGCTGTCGCTTACCATAAGACCCGTGGAACCAAGTTTCCGCCAAAAAGTGTATAAACTACTCCTAAATATTATGGATTGAGCTGAATTGACATGCAAGTAGTACGTCGGAAACAATGGGGGTCGTTTGCACGAACATTTTTGCGTAAAACAAAGCCTAATGAGTATAAGCGTACTACTCTAATTATTGTCAAATTGAGCTGAAATTCGACATGCAAGTAGTGCTGTCAAAATCAACGGGGTGTCTGTAAACACTTTTTGCATAGAACAAGCCCTTAATGAGTAATCACGTTAAAGTTAATGGCTGGAAGTGGCTCGCTGTCAAGTTTTCCAGCCGCAAGAACTGAGCAAAGCAAAGGGGCAAGGCTGACGTCTGATCATTAATATCATTGACAGGCGAGTCGCTCACTTCGCTTACCATAGACCCGGGAACCAAGTTTCCGCTAAGTGTATAACTACTCACTAATTATTTCAAATTGGCGGAAATTTGACATGCAGTAGTGCTGTCAAATCAATGGGGTCTCGGAAGAATGTTTTGCGTAAAACAAGCCCTTAGAGCTATAAGCGTAAACTACTCTAATTATTGTCGATTGACTGAATTCGACATGCAGTAGTCTGTCACAAATCAACGGGGGTCTGTAACAAACTATGCATAGAACAAGCCCTAAGAGTAATTCCCGTAATGAAAGTGGCTAAACGTACTCGCTAAATAGTTCCATCAAAACTTGAGCTGAAATTGGACATGCAAGTAGTGCTGTACATAATCAATGGGGTCGTCGGAATTGTTGCGTAAAACCAAGCCTTAATGAGTAATAAGCGTAAACTACTCCTAATGTATTGTCGGATTGAGCTGAAATTCGACATTGCAAGTAGTGCTGTCAAAAATCAATGGGGGTCTGGAAACAAACTTTTTGCATAAAACAAGCCTTAATGAGTAATTACGTAATGAGTTATATTGCGGAACTGTGGCCGCTGCTCACGTTCCAGCCGCAAAACTGTAGAACAAAAGCAAGGCAGAGCCCGAGTCTAGTAATTGATTAGTGAAGCCTGTCGCTTACCATAAGACCCGTGGAACCAAGTTTCCGCCAAAAAGTGTATAACTACTCCTAATATTGTCGGATTGAGCTGAAATTTGACCATATAGTAGTGCTGTCAAATCAATGGGGGTCGTCGGAAGAATTTTTGCGTTAAAACAAGCCCTTAATGAGTAATTAGCGTAAACTACTCCTAATATTGTCGGATTGAGCTGAAATTCACATCAGTAGTCTGTCAAAATCAATGGGGGTCTGAAACAAACTTTTTGCATAGAACAAGCCTTAATGAGTAATTCATAAGAGTAATGGCTGAACGTGCTCGCTGTCACGTTCCGCCGCAAGAACTGAGCCAAAAGCAAAGGGCCAGAGGCTGACTTATGATAAATATTGACAGCGAGCTTCGCCTCAAAGACCGTGAACAAGTTTCCGCAAAAAGTGTATAACTACTCCTAAATATTGTCGGATTGAGCTGAAATTTGACATGCAAGTAGTGCTGTCAAATCAATGGGGGGTCGTCGGAAGATTTGTTTGCGTAAAACAGCCTAATGAGTAATTAGCGTAAACTACTCCTAATATTGTCGGATTGAGCTGAAATTCAACATTCTAAGTAGTGACTGTCAAAATCAATGGGGGTCTGTAAACAACTTTTTGCATAGAAACAAGCCCTTAATGAGTAATTCACGTAATGAGTTAATTGGCTGGAACGTGGCTCGCTGTCACGTTCCAGCCGCAAGAACTGAGCCAAAAGCAAAGGGGCCAGAGGCTGGACGTCTATACTTGATATTATTATGACAGCGAGCGATGTCGCTTCGTTACCATAAGACCGTGGAACCAAGTTTCCGCCAAAAGTGTATAAACTACTCCTAAATATTGTCGGATTGAGCTGAAATTTGACATGCAAGTAGTGCTGTCAAAAACAATGGGGGTCGTCGGAGAAATTTTTGCGTTGTAAAAACAAGCCCTTAATGAGTAATAGCGTAAAACTACTCCTAATTATTGTCGGATTGAGCTGAATTCAACTGCAAGTAGTACTTTAAAATCAATGGGGGTCTGTATAGAGCAAACTTTTGATAGAACAAGCTCTTAATGAGTAATTCACGTTAAGGAGGTTAATTGGCTGGAACGTGGCTCGCTGTACGTTCCAGCCGCAAGAACTGAGTCAAAAGCAAAGTGGGCCAGAGCTGGACGTCTCTGATACAACTTGCATTATACCATAGCGATCTTTGTGCTGTGCTTACATAAGACCCGGGACCAAGTTATAGCCAAATATTGTAGATGTGTATAACTACTTCTAATCTATTGTCGACATTTGACTTGTATCATTATAACATGAACAGAAGTCTGTACAATAACAAGTGGGAGTCGTCTGAAGAAAAAAATTTTGCTGGAAAACGCCCAGAATAGAGTAGAAGAGAAACCGTCGCAAGAGGATGAGGCATTACTCAACAGCGTATATTATACTATAGTATATCATGAAGGGTGATAAAACTTGGAAGGAGAAAGATCTTCCAATGAGTATTCAGTAGAGTATTGGCTGAACGTCTCACGAGTCAAGTGAGCGCAGCCGCAGAAGGTAAGAGAGCAAGCGGACAGAGGCTAGAGACAGTAGCATGAAGACAAAAGAGGATTACAATACGAATACGATGATATTATTAGAGAGTGGTAGTGAGTCAGTTGATGCAAGGATGGAAGAGAAAAACTATGTAGTATGTAAGTAGCAGAGTAGGGGAGGTCGATTATACGACATTTTGTAGAGATGGCATTTACAAATACATGTGACGAGAAGTTGTAAGGAAAGTAGCAGTAAGATAAATGAAAAAAAAAAAACTTGTGGGAAAGTGGAGAACTACGGCAGGACGAAAGAGGAAACGTCGGAAGGACGATGAGGCCTATACTATACAGGGTATTAATAATTCCTACTTTAAAATGAAGGTGTAACTGTGGAACGCGAGAAAACTCAAATACAATGTAGTATGCTCGGTTAACGATCAAAGGGAAAAGCAGGCGAAGGGAAAGGAGAGGAGGACAAGGCAAAAAAGTAGAGGAAGACAAAAAGAGCACAACAAGAAAGATGAAGAGGTGGAAAAGGAGAGCGGGGAGGAAGGAAGACGAAAAAAGGCAAGATTACAAGAAAAACAAGAAGGGACAAAACACAAAAGCCAGACGAGGGATGGCAACCCAAACACAAGCGGGCGAAAGACAAGGGTGCGAGGGAAGAGCGAGTCTAGGAAGAACATGAAGAAAACAATACAGGGGGAGAAGCGGAAAAGATACTGAGAGAGAGAGAGAGGATGAGAGAGAGAGAGAGGAAGAGAGAGAGAGAGAGAGAGAGGAGAAGGAGAGAGAGAGAGAGCGAGAGAGAGAGAGGGGAGGAGAGAGAGCGGAGAGGGGAGAGAGAGGAGAGAGAGGAGAGAGAGAGAGAGAGAGAGGAAGAGGAGAGGAGGGGAGGGGAGAGAGAGGAGAGAGAGAGAGGAGAGAGAGAGGAGAGGAGAGAGAGAGAGAAGAGGAGGAGAGAGGAGAGAGAGAGAGAGAGGGGAGGACGAGGAGAGAGAGAGATGAGGGGAGGGGAGAGGAGAGGGGGAGCGAGAGGAGAGGAGAGAGGGAGAGACGGAGAGAGAGAGAGAAGAGAGAGAGAGAGGAGAGAGAGAGAGAGGGGAAAGAGAGTGAAAGAGAGAAACCAAGGCTACTGCCACGCGCGACATGTCTGGTAATGAATGACTCGTCTGTCCGTCCCTCTACCTGCCCTTCACTGGCCCTTCCTTCCTCTCCGTCACCTGCCATCGGGGCGAGTGGACGTGTCCGGACCTTGCTCCTGCTAACGTCCAACTTTATCCTGTCAACGTGATGAAGTCTGCCTGTTTTCTATACTCTTGGATAACATTGAAACCATCACAACTATCAAAGGGACGACGTACACGAAGCTCGACCCTTAGCAATAAGGTTTTGTTTCGTGACAAAAATGGGCTCATGCAGTGAAGAAGCAGTGACTCTCAACACAGTGAATAGTGACGTGAGTGAACCTTCCTTAACCAACCCAATTATACTGACTTCCTAAAAGCACTCACCAAGACTCAACTCCAAAAACACTGTCGAGAAATTGGACTGAATAACGTATGGGTAAATAAGGACATATTAATTGACATGATAATGGAAAATGCCAAGGACTCCGTTGACAACACTAATTGTCATAGTGAAACCACAACGTCAACACAAACTGTGCCTTAAGCTCCGTCCACACTAGCGGGCAAAGCCCACCGGGTAGTGCCCGTCACCGGGCAAAGCCTGCAGGCACACTTAAACTGTCGTCCACACGGCAGTGCCTGGCCCAGTCAGAGGCGGGCAGCTGCGCAGGCAGGCAGTACAGCCGTTCTCTCGGCAAGACCGTGTGCAGTACGACAACAATGCGAAGTAGGAAGAGACTTGTAAAGGTTGACTAAGTAAAATAAAACAGTTGGGAAGTCATGTTACAATTTTTCGTGAATTGCAAGATGGAAAGTTGCGTGACTTCACAAACTATGTGAGAATGGATCCAAATACATTGTATAAACTCCTTGCCAAAGTAAAACCACATATAGAAAAGCAGGATACCAGAATGAGGGACAGCATAACAGCAGAAGCTCGACTGGAGGCTACCCTCCTATTTCTCTCTAATGAATGCACCTACACATTTTTGCAGTATGCATCAAGAATTTCTAAGCAGAGTTTGTCACAAATAATACCTGAAACATGTGAAGCAATATATCAAGTGCTGAAGGATGATTACCTGCAGGTGACAATACTTTTGTAGTGAAATGACCCATTTGAAATGGGTCATTTGAAATGGGTCAGGGTGAAATGACCCTCACCGAAACTCAGTTGTCTGTGAGCACTGACAGCAGACCTTTTTCTGTCTCCTCTTACTGTCTCTATTCTAATTTTAAATCCAAAGCTGGCTGTTGCGTATATGTGCGCAATGACATCACTTGCTCTCGTGCCCACGCCCTTGAATCTTCTGAATTTTCTACCATCTGGCTTCGATTTAATGTCACTTCTTACTAAATTTATCTGTGCTGTATATCTCTCACCTAACTCCTCTGACTATGTAAAATTTTTCGACTATTTAACACAAAGTGGAGCACATCTCATTCATTTTCCTTTAGCTGAAAATTTCCATTTTGGGNTTTAAAATCTCGCCTCCCCGCTCTCTCTCTCCTCCTCTCAGAATATAAACTATGAAATTTCTAAAGGAGGAAAAAGAGAGGGAAAAAGGGGAGAGAGGAGAGAGAGAGGGGGGAAAAGGAGGAAAAGAGGGGAGAGAGAAGGGGGAGAAAAGGGGGGAAAAGAGAGAGAGAGCAAAAAAAATAGTCAGAGAGAGAGGCAGAGAGAAAGAGAGACAGAGAGAGCAGAGAGAGAGAAACTCACACACAGACAGTGAAACAATTAGAGAAATAGAAGACGTAGACTGACAGAAAGATAGAGAGAAAGTGAGAAAAGAGAAACATACACAACTAGGGGGGGGTGGGGGCGGCACTCAGTAGAACGCATACCTCCGCCCGAATATTTCATCAATTGGTTGCCAGGGAACAGTTGTGATTCGATTCAAAAAAAAAGTAAAAAAATAAATATAATATAATAAAAAATAAAAAAACCATGATATATATATATATAATATATATATATATTATATATATATAAATATATAATATATATATAATTATATATATATATATATATATATATATTTTATATTATATATTATATATATATTTTTAATATATAATATTTATATATATATATTATATATATATATTTTATATTTATATATATTTAATATATATATTTTATTATATAATTTATATATATATTAATATATTTTTATATATATATTTATATATATTTAAAATTATATTTATATATATATTTAATATATATTTATATATATTATATATATTTATTATAATTATATTATAAATTATATATTTATATATATATATATTTATAATATTTAATATATATTATATATATATATTTATATTTATTTTATATTATATTATTTATATTTTATTTATATTTATTTTTATATTATATTATATATATATATTATATTATATATAATATATTAATAATATATATATATATATATATTTATATATATATATTTTATATTATATATATATATATTTATATTATTTTATATTTATTATTTTATAATATTATATAAAATATATTTATATATTTATAAATATTATATATATTTATATATTATATATATATATATATATATATTTAATTTATATATATATTAATATTTATATTTTATTTTTTATATATAATTTATATATATATATATATATATATTTTATATATATATATATATATATATATATTATATATATATATATATATATATTTTAAATATATATATATATATATATATATTTTATATATTATATTATATATATATATATATATAATAATATATATTAAATATATATAATATATATATATATATATATATATATATATATATATGCACTCAGTATGAGCGCATACCCCCGGGCCGAGTAGGTTGCGTTCATTGGTTGCCATGGCAACAGTTGTCAATAGATTTCATCCAAAATTAAATCAGTTCTTCCTTATACCAAATAGACTTGGTATTCCAAGTTTGGTCCAAATCTATTCGTAACTTTTCGAGAAACCCTGTACACTAAAAAAAACCAAACCCGCAGACGGGCGGGGAGAGATCGGGGTAAAACAAACCCCTCCAACTTCGTTGGCGGAGGGGAAAAAAAAAACAGCACAGGCCCCACGCACACGCACCGCACACACGAGGCTAATGTCAAATTTTAAAAATTTGCATTAGTAAAATGATTTCGTTTTTATTGATATTGTTACCTCCGCCAACGAAGTTGGAGGGGTTATGTTTTCACCCCGATCTGTCTGTCTGTCTGTCTGTTAGTGTACAGGATTTCTCGAAAAGTTGCGAATAGATCTGGACCAAACTCGGTATACCAAGTCTATTTGCTATAAGGAAGAAATTATTTAATTTTGGATAAAATCTATTGACAACTGTTGCCATGGCAACCAATGAACGCATACCTCCGGCCGAGGAGTTATGCCGCTCATACTGAGTGCTATATATAATATATATATATATATATTATAATATTATATATATATATTATATATATATATATATATATATATATATATATTTTATATATTATATATATATAATATATATTCACAACTGTTGCCATGGCAACCAATTGATGAAATATTCGGGCGGAGGTATGCGCTCTACTGAGTGCCTCCCCCCCTAATTATTGCTGTTTTTTGGCGTTGTGGAGGCGGTGGTGGTGGTGGTGATATTGAGCAGACGGGTAATATAGAGAAAACTGTGGCAAAGAGAGTAGGAAAAGGTGAGAAGAGACGAGGAAAACAAAGAAGGAAGTAAGAAAGCAGGAAGGAAGGAATGGGAGAAAGGAATGGATGGAGAGAGGGAGGGAGGGAAGGATGAAAATATATAGAGAGAAGGAGACCTAAGGAAGGAAAACGATTGAAATCGTGGCCAGGAGGAGGTAAGGGAAAGAGGAGGATGAATGTCTTAATGCTTTATGGGGATACATGAGGAGAGAGCGAGAGAGAGAGAGCGAAAGAGAGCGAGAGAGCGAGAGAGAGAGAGGAGAAGTAGTAGAGAGAGAGACGAGAGAGCAGAGGGAGGAGGAGAGAGAGAGAGAGAGATGAGAGAGATGAGAGAGGGAGAGGAGAGAGAGAGAGAGAGAGAAAAAAACAAAAACAAAAAAAACATGGTGTCTGGAGGTAAAAGGAAAGCTGATGATGCATCTCCTTTTTTTTTTTCTCCCTCTCTCTCTTCTCTCTCTCTCTCTCTCTCTCTCTCTCTCTCTCTCTCTCTCTCTCTCTCTCTCTCTCCATTGTCGTGCAGGAAATGGTGTGCCCGCTACAGACGAGGCCGGATGAGTCTTGATCCCGCAATATAAAGCAATAAAGGATGAGGGAGCAGCGCAAGGCAACACTGAGCTCCCGCAACTCAAGATCCTAAGAACCCTATTCCTCACCGGCGATCTGGGAAAGTACTGGGAAGAGAGAGAGAGAGAGAGAGAGAAGAGAGAGAGAGAGAGAGAGAGAAGAGAAGAGAGAGAGAGAGAGAGGAGGAGAGAGAGAGAGAGAGAGAAGAGAGAGAGAGAGAGAGAGAGAGAGAGAGAGAGAGAGAAGAGAGAGAGAGAGAGAGAGAGAGAGAGAGAGAGAGAGAGAGAGAGAGATTTTTTCATTTACTTATACTAGGAATAGCTTCGAATAAAATGTTAAGCAGAATTGATGATGTGCGGGCGCGCGCGCCCGCGCCCGTGTGCGTGCGTGCGTGCGTGCGTGCGTGCGATGCGTGTGGTGCGTGGTGGTGCGTGTGGGTGTGGTGTGGTGTGGTGTGACGTGTGTGGTGTGTGTGTGTGTGTGTGTGTGGTGTGGGTGTGTGGTGTGTGTGTGTGTGTGTGTGTGTGATGTGTGAACTTAAGAACATAAGGAAAGCTACAAGAGGCCGTGAGACCTACACATAGTTGTTCCTGTTACTCAACACTATATACCTATACATCCACCTTGCATCCCCATCCATGATATCGTCTAGTCTCCTTTTAAAACTCCCTATTAACTCCGCACAAGCTGCCTGATTACTGAGTCCATTTCAATCATCTGCTACCTTTTGTGAACCAGTTATCCTTATTTCTTTTTTAAATCAACGTTTTTCCAATTTGACTATGTTACTTTTTTATCTATCCTGAGTACTAGCCGAAAAAAAACTTTTCCCATCTCATTTTTTATATCCCTTTAACCACTTAAAAACTTATAGTATCAGATCACCTCTTACTCTACGCTTCTCGAGTGAGTGTAAGTCTAAAAGCTTCAATCTGCTCTCATAGTTAAAGTTACGCTTCCACTGTATCATATTGGGCATCCTTCTCTGCACTAATTCTAGCAATGCAATATCCGGCCATGTAATACGCAGACCAAAACTGTACTGCATAGTCTAGGTGAGGTCTGACTAGAGCCAAATAAATCTTTATACTACCTCACCTCTTCTACCTTTTATACTCCTGGCAACGAATCCTAAAACCCTAGCTCCTAAAATCCTATATATTAGCTCGATTGCCTTGATACATTGCTTTCTAGGACGGAGGTCTGAGCTTACCAGCACACCCAAACCCTTCTTACATTCTGATCTTTTCAGTGATATATTGCGTATAGTGTACCTATTTCGAGGATTTTCTCTACCAACATTAATTACGCTACACTTGCCGATATGAAATATCATCCGCCACCTGACTACCCACTCGTTTAACTTATCCCTTAAGTCTCCCTACAAGCCGGTTACATCAGACTGTGATCTAATAACCCTACCTATTTTAGTACCATCAGCAAACTTACTGATATCAATGCTAATCCCACTGTCTAAGTCGTTGATCTAAATATAGAATAGTTATGGCTCGAAAACAGACCCCAGTGGAACACCACATGTTACCTGTCCCCATTCAGATTTAGAACCAATAATAGTAACCCTTTATTGCCTAAATGTGTGTGTGTGTGTGTGTGTGTGTGTGTGTGTGTGTGTGTGTGTGTGTGTGTGTGTGTGTGTGTGTGTGTGTGTGTGTGTGTGTGTGTGTGTGTGTGTGTGTGTGTGTGTGTGTGTGTGTGTGTGGGTGTGGTGTGTTTGTGTGTGTGTGTGGTGTGGTGTGTGTGTGTGTGTGTGTGTGTGCGTGCCGTGCGTGCGTGCGTGCGTGCGTGCGTGCGTGCGTGCGTGCGTGCGTGCGTGCGTGCGTGCGTGCGTGCGTGCGTGCGTGCGTGCGTGCGTGCGTGCGTAAACAATATCGATATGGATATAAACGAATTGGAAAGTAGATGCCGAAGATGGAGGGACGCCTGACACCAATAAAGCCTCGCTCGTAACCGTAAAAGAAATATGTAAAGCGAAAGACGTAAAGTGAAATGTAGCGAAAACTATTAAACTTCGAAAACATATAATAAAATGACACAGCATTCCACTCAAGTTTAATGATTTTAAATTATCATTATTGACAGCGAGCTTCGCTCGCTGTCGCTTACCATAAGACCCGTGGAACCAAGTTTCCGCCAAAAAGTGTATAACTACTACTAATTATTGTCAGATTGAGCTGAACTTTGACATGCAAGTAGTGCTGTCAAAATCAATGGGGGTCGTCGGAAGAATTTTTTTTGCGTAAAACAAGCCCTTAATGAGTAATTAGCGTAAAACTACTCCTAATTATGTCGGATTGAGCTGACATTCGACATCCAAGTAGTGCTGTCAAATCAATGGGGGTCTGTCAAACAAACTTTTTGCATAGAACAAGCCCTTAATGAGTAATTCACGTAATGAGTAAATTGGCTGGAACGTGGCTCGCTGTCACGTTCCAGCCGCAAGAACTGAGCCAAAAGCAAAGGGGCCAGAGGCTGGACGTCTATACTTGATATAACTATTATTGACAGCGAGCGCTGTCGCTTACCATAAGACCCGTGGAACCAAGTTTCCGCCAAAAAGTGTATAACTACTCCTAAATATTATTGGATTGAGCTGAAATTTGACATGCAAGTAGTACTGTCAAAATCAATGGGGGTCGTCTGACGAACATTTTTGCGTAAAACAAGCCCTTAATGAGTAATAAGCGTAAACTACTCCTAATTATTGTCAAATTGAGCTGAAATTCGACATGCAAGTAGTGCTGTCAAAATCAACGGGGGTCTGTAAACAAACTTTTTGCATAGAACAAGCCCTTAATGAGTAATTCACGTAATGAGTTAATTGGCTGGAACGTGGCTCGCTGTCACGTTCCAGCCGCAAGAACTGAGCCAAAGCAAAGGGGCCAGAGGCTGGACGTCTATACTTGATTACTATTATTACTATCATTGACAGCGAGCTTCGCTCACTCTCGCTTACCATAAGACCCGTGGAACCAAGTTTCCGCCTAAAAGTGTATAACTACTCCTAAATATTATCAAATTGAGCTGAAATTTGACATGCAAGTAGTGCTGTCAAAATCAATGGGGGTCGTCGGAAGAATTGTTTTGCGTAAAACAAGCCCTTAATGAGTAATAAGCGTAAACTACTCTTAATTATTGTCGGATTGAGCTGAAATTCGACATGCAAGTAGTGCTGTCAAAATCAACGGGGGTCTGTAAACAAACTTATTGCATAGAACAAGCCCTTAATGAGTAATTCACGTAATGAGTTAATTGGCTGGAACGTGGCTCGCTGTCACGTTCCAGTCGCAAGAACTGAGCCAAAAGCAAAGGGGCCAGAAGCTGGACGTCTATACTTGATTATTGTCGCTTACCGTGGAACCAAGTTTCCGCCAAAAAGTGTATAACTACTCCCAATTATTGTCGGATTGAGCTGAAATTGAAATACTAGTAGTGCTGTCAAAATCAATGGGGGTCATCGGAAGAATGTTTTTGCGTAAAACAAGCCCTTAATGAGTAATTAGCGTAAACTACTCCTAATTATTGTCGGATTGAGCCTGACATTCGACATCCACGTAGTCCTGTCAAAATCAATGGGGGTCTGTATAACAAACTTTTTGCATAGAACAAGCCCTTAATGAGTAATTGACAGCGAAGCTCGCTGTCGCTTACCATAAGACCCGTGGAACCAAGTTTCCGCCAAAAAGTGTATAACTACTCCTAAATATTGTCGGATTGAGCTGAAATTTGACATGCAAGTAGTGCTGTCATAATCAATGGGGGTCGTCGGGAATTTTTGTTTGCGTAAAACAAGCCCTTAATGAGTAATTAGCGTAAACTACTCCTAAGTATTGTCGGATTGAGCTGAAATTCAACATTCAAGTAGTGCTGTCAAAATCAATGGGGGTCTGACAAACAAACTTTTTGCATAGAACAAGCTTTTAATGAGTAATTCACGTAATGAGTTAATTGGCTGGAACGTGGCTCGCTGTCACGTTCCAGCCGCAAGAACTGAGCCAAAAGCAAAGGGGCCAGAGGCTGGACGTCTATACTTGATATAACTATTATTGACAGCGAGCGCTGTCGCTTACCATAAGACCCGTGGAACCAAGTTTCCGCCAAAAAGTGTATAACTACTCCTAAATATTGTCGGATTGAGCTGAAATTTGACATGCAAGTAGTGCTGTCAAAATCAATGGGGGTCGTCGGAAGATACTTTTTGCGTAAAACAAGCCCTTAATGAGTAATAAGCGTAAACTACTCCTAATTATTGTCGGATTGAGCTGAAATTCAACTTGCTAGTAGTACTGTCAAAATCAATGGGGGTCTGTAGAGCAATCTTTTTGCATAGAACAAGCCCTTAATGAGTAATTCACGTAATGAGTTAATTGGCTGGAACGTGGCTCGCTGTCACGTTCCAGCCGCAAGAACTGAGCCAAAAGCAAAGGGGCCAGAGGCTGGACGTCTATACTTGATTATTGACAGCGAGCTTCGCTCGCTGTCGCTTACCATAAGACCCGTGGAACCAAGTTTCCGCCTAAAAGTGTATAACTACTCCTAATTATTGTCGGATTGAGCTGAAATTTGACATGCAAGTAGTGCTGTCAAAAACAATGGGGGTCGTCGGAAGAAATTTTTTGCGTTAAACAAGCCCTTAATGAGTAATTAGCGTAAACTACTCCTAATTATTGTCGGATTGAGCTGACATTCGACATCCAAGTAGTGCTCTTAAAATCAATGGGGGTCTGTATAACAAACTTTTTGCATAGAACAAGCTCTTAATGAGTAATTCACGTAAGGAGTTAATTGGCTGGAACGTGGCTCGCTGTCACGTTCCAGCCGCAAGAACTGAGTCAAAAGCAAAGGGGCCAGAGGCTGGACGTCTATACTTGATTACAATTATCATTATTACCATTAGTATCATTATAAGTGTTATTGTTATCATTATCACAGGTGGAAGTATTATAAAATATTGTAGTATGTAGTAGTAGCAGCAGTAGCGGTTGTAGTGTCGTATTATCGACATTATTACTTTGTATCATTACTAATATCATGCTACGAGAAGTCTGTAACGTAAGTAAGCAAGTAAGAGTCAAGTCATGAAAAAAAAAAGCTTGTGGAAAGCTTGGCCCCAGAATTCTACGTCAGGTACGAAAGAGGAAACCGTCGCGGAAGGACGCGATGAGGCCTATACTATACAGGGCGTATATATACATACTATACGTATATATATGAAGGGTTAACTGTGGAACGCGAGATAAATCTTCCATAATATTTCAATGTAGATATTGCTCCGACGTTCTCCACCGAGTCAAAGGTGAGACGCACGCTGCAGGGTATATAGGAGAGACGGATCTAAGGCTTAAAAAAGTAGCATGGAAGACAAGAAGAGGCACATATCAAACGAATACGATGATATTTGAGGTGGATAACAGTGATGTCAGTTCCGTGCGAGGCATACGGCAAGACGCAAAACTATAGGCAACGCTACCTTACACACTGCATAACACAAGGTAAGGGATCGACCACTTCCAATAGCCTACTTTTTGTACGAGGGATGGCAACCTCTTTCATACATCCACCATCCTGTGGCGTAAATGCAAGGTTGTGCGAGGGACAGTATGCCTGGATGTACTAGGAATGAAACACTGAAGAAACAATTACCAGTGTGGGAGACAGTCGGATAAATGATACTGATGAGAGAGAGAGAGAGAGAGCGAGAGCGAGAGCGAGAGCGAGAGCGAGAGCGAGAGAGAGAGAGATGAGAGAGAGAGAGGAGAGAGAGAGAGAGAGACGAGGAGAGAGGAGAGAACGAGAGAGAGAGAGAGAGAGAGAGAGAGAGAAGAGAGAGAGAGAGAGAGAAGAGAGAGAGAGAGAGAGAGAGCGAAGAGAGAGAGAGAGAGAAGAGAGAGAGAGAGAGACGAGAGAGAGAGAGAGAGAGAGAGAGAGAGAGAGAGAGGAGAGAGAGGAGAGAGAGAGGAGAGGGGAGAGAGAGGAGAGAGAGAGAGAGAGAGAGAGAGAGAGAGAGATGAGAGAAGAGGAGAGGAGAGAGAGAGAGAGGAGAGAGAGAGAGGAGAGAGAGAGAGAGACGAGAGAGAGAAGAGAGAGGAGGAGAGAGGGAGGAGGAGAGGAGGGAGAGGAGGGAGAGGAGGAGAGAGAGAAGAGGGAAGAGAGAGAGGGAGAGAGGGAGGAGGGAGAGAGAGAGAGAGAGAGAGGGGAGAGAGAGAAAGAGAGGGAAGGAGGAGAGAGAGGGGAGAAGGAGAGGGAAAAAGGGGAGAGAAGGGAGGGAAGGAAGAGGGAGAGGGCCCCCCGGGCACTGCCACGGCGACATTCGGAATGAAGGGGCCCCTGTCTGCCTTTCCCCTACCCCCTTAATGGCCCTTTTCCCTCTCCGTACCTCCTCGGGGGGAGGGACGTGTCCGGGACCTGCCCTCTAATTTTTCCAAAAAATTCGTAAACGGGGAAAGAAGTCTCCCGTATTCTATACTTCTTAAAACATTGAAACCTCCAACTACAAAAAAACGTCAGAAGTGGACCCTTTAGAATAAGGTTTTTTTTGACAAAAAAAAGCCTGGGGGAAAAGCAGGACTTCAACAATAAGGGGCTAGGAACCCCAAAACCAACCCAAAAACGGTTTTAAAAGCCCCCGCCAACCCAAAAAACACGTGGTTGGTTGAATAAGTTTTGGGGGGGAAAAATAGGCAATTATTTGACAGGATTGGAAAAGAAAAGAAACCCTTGGCAACCAAAGTAAGGGAAAACCAAAACGTCCCCAAAAAACTGGCCAAGCTCCGCCACATCGGGAAAAAGAGGGTAGGCCCGTCCCCGGGCAAAGTCGGGACATTAAGCGCCAAGCGGTGGCCCAGCAGAGGGGGGGGCGGAGGCAGGAGTACAGGGGGTTCTCTGGGGCAAGACCGGGGGGTAAACAAAAAAAATGGCGAAAGAGGAAGAGACGTGTAAAGGTTGACTAAGTAAAAAAAACAGTTGGGAAATTTTTATGTTACAATTTTTCGTTGAATTCAAGATGGAAATTTGGACTTCCAAAAAACTATGGGGAGAATGATCCAAAAACATTGTATAAACTCCTTGCCAAAGTAAAACCAATATAGAAAAGCAGGTACCAAAGAGGGACAGCATAACAGCAAAAAGCTCGACTGGAGGCTACCCTTTTTTTCTCTCTAAAATGCCCCTAACTTTTTTCCCGTAGCATCAAAAAATTTCTAAGCAGAGTTTGTCACAAATAAACCTAAAAAACTGTGAAGAATATATCAAGTGTGAAGGGATGATTCCCTGCAGGTGCAAATTTTTTAAAGTGAAAGGGGCCCATTTGAAATTGGGTCTTGAAAAGGGGTTTAGGGTGAAAAAAGACCCTCCCCGGGAAAAAACCCAGTTGCTGTGAGAAACGACAGCAGACCTTTTTTGCTCCTTACTGTCTCATTTAATTTTAAATCCAAAGCTGGTGTTGCGTATATGTGCCCCCCCCCAAATGAATCATTGTCTGTGCCCACCCCCCTTGAATTTTCGAATTTTTTACCATTTGGTTTCGTTTTCAATGTACCCCCTCTTATAAATTTTCGTGCGTATATCCTCTCCCCCTAATCCTCTTGACTATGTAAAATTCTTGATATTTAACATCAAAAGGGAGACATTCATCTAATTTTCCTTTAGGAAATTTCCATTCTTGGGGGCCCTTAAAGTTCACCACAGCTTGGCTATCATTTTTTTTCCCTGCCCAAAACCTGGTGAAAAACCTAAATTTTCTATCCTAAAAGCCCGGGAGAAGGGGTGAGCCCCCTACCGATTCCGCCCGCCTTGGAGACACCCCCAAACATTTTGATCTTTTCCTAAAAAAAAACCCTTCGCTTACTCGTAAAAATATTTTTCCTTTGGGGTTTCCCTTTCGATCCCAATTTATTTCATAACCGGGCCCTACCCCGGTTCCCGTCTCGGGACCCACCAAGCGGGAGGGCTTTGGCATTTAACTCAGCTAAGTGGGAAGCCCCAAAGGCGTATAATCAGATTTTCCATGGAATGATTAATGCTCCAGGGCAAAGCCCCATCTCTTTGTGCAGAGCGCATAGCTAGCATAGTCTTGGCATGGGGCGTACATTCAATACTTTCTTAATCCTAAAGCCCGTAAACCCTTGGTTTAACTTGCTTTTCTCATGCGTCCGAGATAGAGAGGGTCAAAAACGGTACCGTAAGCATCCACTCCGAAACTCTTTGCCCTTTATATTTTTGCCCGTAATATGCCAAATCTTTATTTTGCTTTTCCAAAAACTCTTTCTTCAAGAAAAAAGTCAAAATCTTTCGAACAAATTCCCCCGGGCTTGGGATCTAGTTTAAAAACATCTCTAACAATTTTTCTTTTTCATCTTTCCCCTATGCTTCACCCGATGGTCCACACTGTCTCATTCCTTTTAGCTGAACTCTTTTGCTCAAACATTTTTAAAAAATTTCCCCTTGGCGATAAAAGGGCTTTTTCCTCCTTCTCCTCCACCCCCTTTACTTTTTTTGCCTGTCTTAAGATCCTTCGGAATATGTTTTCTTTGCCCTTTTGCCCCCGAATCCCGGAAGGTTGGGTCCTACGGAGTCCCTTATTTTTTTCAAAAACTGTGCTTCTGTGATTGCACCTTGCCTTTGGCAAACTTTTCCGTCTATGTCTATCTACTTCCACCTTTCCTTCTTTCTGGAAGTTTTCTACATCCAAAAGTTTCCCAAGAAAGGGGGACCCTTCTAATCCTTCAAAAACCGCCTTTTGCTTGACCCTGCCTTTCTAAAGTTTTTTAATATAACTAATAAGAAATTTTTAAGCACTTATTTGCCACAAAATTTCAAATGATCGCCCGTACGGTTTCCGTAAAAGGGCGATCTACTGGGGGTCTTCTAGCTTTCCCAACTGAACTTGGTCACCTCCTTAGGGGTTTCGGTGAAACTTTTGTGTTGCCCTTTACATATCAAAACTTTTGAAGAGTCTGGCACAAACTTTTAATTTCAAAAATACCCTAATTCGGTTTTTATCCTTTTGTACCTTTATTTTAAGTTTTCCCTTTTAAACCGTTTATTTTCAGCTACTGAGAGGACATTTTTTTCTCCTAAATCTATCAAAGTGGGTTCCCGGACTGTCCATCACCCACCTCTTTCTATTTTTCATTAATGATCTTTTAAGTCTAACTCAAAGCCCTATCCACTCATACGGATGATTACCCTGATTTTTCAAAGTCGTTTATTAGACGTCCATCAAAGGAAAGGGATTCACGGGGATGCCCCCGAGCGCTAGCTTTGTTTTTTTAATTTTGTTGGGGCAAAGCAAACCTTTTTTTGTTCAATGCCTCAAAAAAACCCAAATTTTTTCACCCATTACTCGACAAAACCAACCAGTAACTATCCCCTCTTCTTCAATGCACTCAAATGCTCCTCTTTAATTGAACATTCTAGGACTTTTCCTTTCTAAAACGAATGGAAATCTGCATTCATCTCTTGCTAAAACAGCTTCTAAGAAGTTTGGGTTTTTGTGTGGCGTCTGGTCCTGTTTTTTCCCCTCCAATTGCTTGCTCTCTACAGGGGCCTTATCCGCCCATGTATGGAGTATGTCTCAAAAATGTTTGGGGGGATCCCTATTACAGCTCTCCTAAAAGGGGGTTTAGTCAAAAACTTTTCGTCTCATCAACTCTCCCTCTACTGACTGTCTTAATCTTTAAAACACCCCCGCCCCAAAATTGCTTCTTTGCTCTCTTTCGTTATTTTTATGCCCCACTGCCTTCTGAGCTTTCTAAGCAGGGCCCCCCCCACTCCCCGGCCTCGCTGCAAAGACTTTCTACTCATTCCCATCCCTATTTTGTCCATTTTCCTAATGCAAGATTTTTAAACAGTTTTTTACTCTTTTTATCCCCTTTTAGGAAACTCTGGAACCGCTTCCTTTTTATTTTTCCACTTTTCCCATGACTTAAATCTTTTCAAAGAAAGGGAACAAGACACCCCCCGAACTAAATTGGGCCCCC
>JACEEZ010021340.1:152500-210000 GCA_016584305.1 Chionoecetes opilio | reverse complement strand
AGTGTCAAGAAGAAGGGAAACAAGGCTAGTGTGGACATGGGAAAGATTGCGAAAGAATAGAAACAAGGTGGCAAAGATGCCTTTGGACATGAGAAAGATTTGGAAAGGAAAGAAACTAGGTGTCACTCAACATTTGTCCTACCACTAGTGGTATCAGTCGGCAAAGGACAAATGTTGAGTGACACCTAGTCTCTTTCCTTTCCAAATCTTTCTCATGTCCAAAGGCATCTTTGCCACCTTGTTTCTATTCTTTCGCAATCTTTCCCATGTCCACACTAGCCTTGTTTCCCTTCTTCTTGACACTTCTTGATCTACAAAACAACACCCGCAAAAGTCATCTTCCCTTTTTCATGTCTTCAGGGCTACCCTGAAGCATTTTCTACTTGTTTCTCTCCTTTTCCATGTGAAATGTTGAAGCCGACGTTTCAGGCACAACTAAGCGTGCGCACACAACCAGATGGGTGTCTCTCAGTACTAAACTTTGACGATCGTTTTCGAATATTGGAATTGAGAAATCGAATAAACTACGATTTTTTCAATCTGGAGCACGGCGAGAGCTTTCGAATGAGCTATAGAACGGCCCCAGGCGACCACCACAGCGTTCGTTAGAAGCGCGGACAAATTTTCTCCAGGACACTTTCCTCTCTACTGAGTCATCTTGGGCAGGGGTTATCACCCCTGCCCGATGCTCACCAACCCACCCGCCCTCGCCACACTCCGTCCCTGCCCCCTCTTCGCCCAACTACCGTCCCGAATATAAGGACGTAAACGGTGTACCTGGCGGTCGTGATCATAACCCCCGACACCGAGAACAACAAGGTAGAAAAATCGGTTGTTACAACTGCGGGGAGTTTAACCACCAGCAATTAAACTGTCGGTTCGACCATAAAGTAAAGTGTGGTAGTTCTCAACGACTGGGTCTTAAAAGAAAACTGTGCCTATTATAGTACATAGGAGCGTGGCAAAGAAGGTCAAGCCAATTCCCTTATTCAAATTATAAAGGACTTTCTTGATATTGAACACTTAAATTCACAATCACTACAAGGCTATTTTTGTGGAATAAAGCTGCTAGTAAATGAAAAAGATGTCGATATTTTGCGTATTAGTGAGACATGGCTATCTTCCTGCATTCCTGATTCATATGTAAATATACCTCACTACAATATATACAGGTGTGATAACGGTCGCGGCTTGGATGTTTGTGTGTATGTGAAAGACCATCTCAACTCTTGAAGTATTGGAAACAAACATTGTGCAACAATTTGGTGTCGAGGATATATGAATAAAAATTCAGTGCAGAAAATTACCTTTTATCAATATAGGATGCATGTACAGATACCCAAAAGCTCATTCTGATGGACTATTGTTGACTTTCATAGAACAATGTATACCTATACGTAACAAGCCTATTTTCATAATCGGTGATCTAAATAACTATCTTCTGAACAGAAATAGCAAACTCTCACGAATCATCAAAAATAACAAATTAATTAAAACAAACAATTAGCAAGCCGACTCGAGTCACTCCCACCTCCGCCACACTATTTGACGTTATCATCACTAACAAGCCTGACTCGGTGCTGACCTCTGACGTCATCCCTCATCCCATAGCTGACCGTGACCTTGTGTCACCATCAATATAAACTAGTAAACAAAAAAGACCTCGTATCATTAAAACTTTTCGTGACATGTCACTATGATAGGGACACAATTTGCTCACAATTACTGAGTGAAAGTGATAGACTAAGTAAAGTATTTAACACAGACAATGTAAACGAACAAGTAGACATACTAACATCCACGATAAACAACCGCCTTGATTGCTGCGCCCCGATGGTTACAAAGGCAATACGCCGCCCCCCCAAGGAGGTTGTATATTCCTGTACAACCTCCTTGGTCCCCCCGCCCCGTGGATGATCGACGAGATTCGGTTAGCAATAACAGCAAGAAATACCGCTCAACGTAATCCTAAAGTACACAATGAACACACTCTGCAGGCCCAATACAAGGATCTAAGAAAACAAATAAAGCAAACTATACAAACAAACAAAGGTCTTTACAAGAATGGAGACATAGATAATGTTAGTAATTATCGCCCCATTTCCCTCCTCCCTATTTGTGTATTCTAAGGTGATTGAAAAAAATGTTGCTACACAACTCACATCTTTCCTTGAGTCAAATGATCTCCTATCTAACAACCAGCATGGCTTTCGTTATAAATTATCTACCGAAACAGCCCTTACTGTCATTACTAACAACATTTATGACTACATGGACAGGAAGCGGGTGTCACTATTATCCTTCTGCGATCTATCTAAAGCATTTGACAGTGTCAACCACACCATCCTTCTTAAGAAACTTGACAACACAAATATTGATACTTTCTGGGTTGACAGTTACCTACCTAAATGGGAGAACGCAGTCAGTACGATTACATAACACTACTTCTTCGAAATTACTTGTCACGTACGATGTACCGCAGGGCTCTATACTTGGCCCATATCATTCGCGAATGATATGTCGCACGATATTAATGACTGTATATTAGTGCAATACGCTGGTGACACAATTCCTACACAGCAACATTATCAATAACCTTGACACCCTCATTCAGATAACACAGGAAACCTTACATAAAGCAAAGGTGTACTTCCTAAAAAATGGGTTACTTCTGAATACTAAGAAAACACAGTGTATGTTCATAGGTACCTATCAACTATTATCCCAGATACACGACAATATTGCTATACAACACCACGACACAACCCTTCAACCCACCACACATGTAAACAACCTTTGACTACACATGGACAGGTACATGACTTAACAAACATTTGTGAAATGAGCAAACAAATAACCGGAACTCTAATGTATGTAAATAGAATCAAGTATAGGCGTCCAGCCTCTGGCCCCTTTGCTTTTGGCTCAGTTCTTGCGGCTGGAACGTGGCAGCGAGCTCAAAGTGCTTTTAAAATACCTAGTCTACAGAAGTTACAGAGGTCTACAACAAGCAACAGAAGTTATTGTAAAACCGAAGTTTATTTAGCACTAATTAAAACATTACGCTAATTACTCATTAAGGGCTTGTTCTACGCAAAAAGTTTGTTTCACAGACCCCCATTGATTTTGACAGCACTACTTGCATGTCAAATTTCAGCTCAATCAGACAGTATTTAGGGGTAGTTATTCATTTTTTGGCTTAAACTTGGTTCCATTCCCCTTACGCGAATGGGTCTTATGGTAAGTAGCAGCTCGCTTCGCTCGCTGCCAATGAAATAATATTTCGACAATTTGCACAGGAACTACCACGTGCAGGTCTCGCGCCCTCTTGTAGCTTCCTTATTTTCTGATGTTCTTATGTTAAGGATATTCGCACAGCAATTATACAATCACTTGTACTTTGCATCATTATCTATTGTAATGTAATATGGGGCACAGCAAACACAACTCTCCTAAACAATGTTCAAAAACTACAGAATTTTACAGCAAAAATAAAAGATGGTAAAGTCAGGAAGTACGATCACGTGACTCCAATTTTTAAGGAACTATAATGGCTGAATGTTAAAGACCAAATAACTCACGACACAGGGGTCACTATGTTCAAGTGTATGAGCAATCTATATCCTAATCACCACCTGACTTTTCCAACTGTAGGGGACGTTACTGGTAGCACCACCAGACAGCGAGATCACCTGTGCATCCCTAAAGGCCGTGTCACACGGACACTTTTTCCGGCATCTTTTGGTATTTTGCTACCATTTGATGCCTGATACCGGCATCTTTTTGTAGCAAACGCGGATTCGCGCATGATTGTTCTCTTGCCACCAGTACTGGCATCTTTGTTTACATCTTGGAGCAGCCGACGCCACGCAAGACTTGTACGAACTACACATTTCAGTGAAATAAAGAGAAATGACCAATCTTGGGTGGTCAAGAGATGCTGTAGCATCTGTATGTGATATGTTTAGGGAATATAAGTGCTGTGTATAGGGAATATAGCTGTATACAGGGTATGGGGAAAATAAGTCTAGTATATACTCTCGTTCTTTATTCTTTCAAGCCAAGAACGAGTCCACTGATGTTTTGTTTGGCATATAATGTGCCAAAATACACATATTGAGGCCAATAGCAGTCAGACGAAGTCTTCTTGCACAATCCATTGTGTTTCTTTTGGTCGCGGGTCCCGGAAGATGCGAGTAGAAGCAGAGTAGCTAAGATAGAAGATCTAAGCTACTCTGGTAGGAAGATGCTCGTAGCCGAAACGCCGTATGACAACACGCGCACTTTTTGCCACCACTACGGGCATCTTTTGGTAGCAAAATACCAAAAGATGACGGAAAATATCACTCGTGTGACTGACACGGCCTTAAGACCAACACAGACATGGGGGGCCGGATCTCTCTCTGTAATGGGCCCGAAGTTATGGAACAGTCTCCCGTCGGTAGTCAAAGCTGCTAACACCCTACAGTCTTTCAAAGCTAAGCTCAAACTTGTACTTCGGGACGGGAATGAATTTTAGTATATAACTTATATAACTTCTTTTTTTAATGTATGTATTATATTATTAGGTAGATTATCTTTTATAATGATTTTACTTATATATTTGTTTTTTTTAATAATGTGTTTATTCCTTTACTTTGTATTAGCATATACTGTATATCTATTTAATATCGACTATTTTTATATTTTACAATTCTATAATTCTATGTTTTAATGTAAATTTGTATATTTTGATTTTCATAGTTACCAAATAATTGGTTGTAACAAGAATAACCACTGCCGTTGTAAATAATCTGTGTTATTATTATTAATATTATTTTATCCTTCCTCCTCTCCCCTTCCTTCTTACCCATCTGCTGTTCTCCTCCCTTCCATCCTTCCTTTCCTTCCTCCATCCGCGTCTCCAAATAACCTCTGCTTTCCTCACCCCGCCCCCCTCCACCCTCCTTCACCCAACCTCTGATATTGGCTGTCACGTAATACTCTCGCACGCGTGTGTACGTGTGTGTGTGTTGTGTGTTGTGTGTTGTGTGTTGTGTGTGTGTGTGTGTGTGTGTGGTGTGTGTGTGTGTGTGTGTGTGTGTGTGTGTGTGTGTTTTTTTGATGTCCTCGATTTTTGCTTCTATCCTTTCTTTTTCTGTCTCTTTCTTCCTTTCCTTTGTTCCATTTCTTTAAATATTCCTCTTTGTTTCCCTTTTCATTTCCCCGTCTCTCTCCCTCCTGTCTTGCATTCCATCAGATGCCAGGCATCGGTTTTTCTCTCTCTCTCTCTCTCTCTCTCTCTCTCTCTCTCTCTCTCTCTCTCTCTCTCTCTCTCTCTCTCTCTCTCTCTCTCTCTCTCTCTCTCTCTCTCTCTCTCTCTCTCTCTCTCTCTCTCTCTCTCTCTCTCTCTCTCTCGATTTCTTATGAAATCTGCATCATATATTGTTCATATATCCTTTCTCCTCCATCATCTCATCCGTTGCGACAAAAAAAAAAAAAAGTCGAAACATTCCTGTGTCGGGCATTCCTCCCTGGATTAGGGCTGAAAACAAGGCATTAGGTGCAAATAACACTCCATCAACCTTGACAGATATGATGTTCGATGCATAAATCAGATAACAGTTTTACAACCAGCTGATTCGCATCCGGAAAGAGAGACTTCCATCTATATTCAGTAGGCTTGGTGCTTCTTAGACGACTCTTGCAAGTAAAAAGAAGAATGAAAACACTTTGCAATGTGAGATTCGTTCAAACGATGCCTTATCCCTTCATAACGTTATCTAAGTGCGCTATCTTATCATTTATATTTAACATTATAAGCATAATTTTTTTTCACGGAAAAAAAGAATATCGCAAAATAGTCAGTTCCTAAGAAACAAATAGTGAGAGAGATCCAAGGGTTGGCGAATTATTCCAGGAGGTGTCTTCATACCTCTTTCTCAACAGAATTGAAAGTCGCAGGATAGAAAAATAAAATCAGGATTGAGATTTCCAGAGTTTACCAGAGCGAAAAAGATGCTCGTAGTATATGAAATGTTTTCAAGATGTAGAAAAAATCGCCTGCAAGGAAAAATGTAATATAACCGAAGTTACAGAATCGTACGTAGATGAAATACTGCTGATATCATATTTGACAGATAATTGCAACACCGGGACGTAACTTGTTCAGTTATAAAAGACACCAGAGAGGTGGCGACAGGTCGTTCCTGTGTATGAATGTTAATCTTACCCACTTCTAGCAATATCCTAAATAACGACAACATGACAACATGAGTACAAATTACATTCAGCTTAAACACCATTCGCGTATCTCTTTTTTTCATCAACCTCCAAAGCAGACACGCGAAGCTGACGACAAACACTACGAGCAAACACCAACAATATGTTGACAAGATGATAAGAGTGATATTTGGTGACATAAATGTATCGGTTAAGATATGAGATGAACCACTCACTACGCACTTGGGACACTATCTCTGTACGAACCTGCACGAAAGCGCCTCACAGCAACACTCAGAAGACCCAACGAGGGGTGACAACATTCTGGGTATTATCATTACCACGGATGAAGGTCTTAGCAAATCAATACTTCAGCACCACAGGAAAGTAAAGATGTACAGGTTATCAAAGGGCAGACTTCACATAAATTTGGAAAATCTTAGCCAATGACAACTGCAGGCAACTAACAGTAAATAATGACAGACAAATCATGACAGCTTTTTTCCAGTATATTAAACATAACTATAGGAAACATGTGTTCTACTTTGAAATAGGAGTTCAGTACTAGAATAAACCGAAATGGTGGAAGAACAAAATATAAAATATCATCTTTAAAAAAATCGTAAAAAATCGTGTTTATAAAAATGAGAAAGAAAAAGAATGATGACGACAAACTCAAACATGACCGAATTCGCCGAGGTGCTCAAAGGGTTATTATACACTGAAATAATAACTTTGTAATTTTACGTTGCGAACAAACTTAGATCACATCAGATATGAATTTAGTTAAGTCAATAAAATATATAGCATTAAGTTAAGCCATTAGTCTCCTGGCAACACAAGCGTCGAACACACACATGATGAAACAATTGAGGCAAACGTTGTATTTGGCTATTTTCTATTTATCTATTCATATTTTGAATCAGTTTTTATATTGGAAAAATTATTTTGGTAACCATCTCATCACAAAAAATAAAAATAAATAAAAACTCTTCACGAGCACGTGAGTATTTCAGGAAACCTGCGTTTAATCATCAACGTACAAACAGACAAATCCAAACAAGAATTCCACATAGAGCATTGAGAGGCTTAAATAGAGTTTGTTAGACAGCAAGGCAAGGCTGCTGCACCACCTCCAGACTTGCCCTTCATGTCTATACAAACACCATATCACACTTGACCCCCACATGTACTGATAGCCTCAAGTTAGCGGTCACAACTATTACTCTCGACCTGCAACGAGCTGGATATATTACATGGCCCTGACAGTATAGTGAGCATCTTTTGGATTCAAGCTAAAGTGCGGCATCCCATACAAGGCAGTGTAAACAATCATATATGACTAAACTGTAGCCTGATTGACTGCTGCTTCTCATGAGAGCGTTAGGAGCCTACACCTGCACTATACATACAGCACACTACTAATAATACAGCACTCTACTGACACAGCAAGCATTCACACCTTCCTTCATAAACAAAAAATAAGGATCTCTCTCTCTCTCTCTCTCTCTCTTCTCTCCTCTCTCCTCTCCTCTCTCTCTCCAAACTCATCCCTATCCTATCTCTCTCTCCTTCTGCTCTGCTTTCATCCTCTCTATCCTCTCTGCTCCTTGGTCTCTCTCTACCTTCTACTCTTGTACTCTCTTTCTCCTCCTCGCTCCACCTTCATCTCCTTCCATCTCCAGTCAGTCTAGCTCGTCTGCTCTCTCTCAGTACTCTCGCCGGTTCGTTCAGGCATACGTAAAGCTCTAACTCGCTATCTGCTCGGGTGGAATACTTTGGGGAAAAACTGATCTTCGTAGAGAGATAGAAGACAGATGAGACGCACGAGATGCAGATGCTAAGCCATGACTGAAGCAGCAGAGAGTATTAGTGAGACTGCGTATCGTCTTTTGCTAGAGGAGTAGAGTACGAGTTCTAGCTAGACTGTAGAGATGACATCTCCGCAGAGCAAGACGGAGTAGTACAAGTGATACAGTTTCTAGCCTCCGTTCCTTGCTCTCTCTCAGCCTCAACCTCTTCGCCGCGTGTCCTGTTTCAGCAGCAATAATGTGCTTTGTAAAGACTCTAATGTCTCGTCTATAAACCAAATGGCTCTCCGGGCGGGTGGGAATAATTATTTGGGGAAAAGAACGAGATGTGCGTAGAGAGAAGAGAGAGAGAGAGAGAGAAAGAGAGAGAGAGAGAGAGAGAGAAAGAGAGAGAGAGAGAGAGAGAGAGAGAGAGAGAGAGAGAGAGAGAGAGAGAGAGAGAGAGAGAGAGAGAGAGAGAGAGAGAGAGAGAGAGAGAGAGAGAGAGAGAGAGAGAGAGAGAGAGAGAGAGAGAGAGAGAGAGAGAAAAAAAAATTCAATAAGTAACAAGATTTTTTCTGTTATAAAATTTCGATATTCTGCTATAATTTTTTTTTTTCAATATCCCTCCCAACTATTCAAAACCACATTTTTCTCAACTTCTTATAAATGCCTACTTTGTCTATCACTTTGTCTACCGGTCTACCTACCTGTCTATCTCACTACCTACTATCTACTTGACTTACCTACTGACTTTCTTAATCTATACACTTACCTATTATCTTGTCTTCTTACCTATAGCTACACTTAATGGACCCATTTAACTTGAGGTAACCATAGATTGGAAATCTTCATGCCTCATATAGTAAGGCAGTGATGTTGAATTTTCGATGTGAACAGTATTTTTGATGCTACAGCCAATTTATAGGCAGAAAAATTTGTGTGTTCTAAAACGACTGGCGCCATGTTGTGACGTCACCGACTCGTCTGCCGGACCAGCAACACAGCTGCAAGCGGCCTCTCCACTTGCATTATCCCTACTACACCAACTTGCATTACCCCTACTACCGCAAGATGGCCAGTAATCCCCCTTCAATGTGATGTGATAGATTTTCACTGTGTCTGTGAAAATATAAGTTGTCGTTTATAAGGAAGAAGTGGATAGATAGGGGTGACAGTCAAACCTCACCTAGACTATGCGGTACAGTTTTGGTCCCTGTATTGTAGGATGGATATATCATTGTTAGAATCAGTCCAGAGAAGGATGACTAAAATGATACATGGTATGCGTAACTTTAGTTATGAGAAGAGATTAAAGCTATTAAATTTACACTCACTCTAGAGGCGTAGAGTAAGGGACGATCTGATGGAAGTTTTTAAATGGTTAAAGGGATACAATAAAGGCGATGTACGAAAAGTTCTTACGGCTGGTAAACAGAGTAGAACTTGAAGTAACGGATGTAAACTGGAAAAACATAAATATATAAAAAAGAAAGTGGGAGAAGCTGGTTCACAAATATAATGGGAAATGATTGGAATGGACTCAGTCATCAGGTAGTAAGTGCGGAGTCAATAGGGAGTTTTAAAAGGAGGCTGGACAATTTCATGGATGGGGATGAAAGGTGGATGTAAGTTGTATTTAGTATTAGGAACTACCACGTGTAGGTCTCACGACCTCTTGTAGCTTGCTTATTTTCTTATGTTCTAACCTCCTTCGCGGAGGTAATGTTGGCAATGCATAAAAGCTACGGGAATTGTGAAATATAGCAACGATTAACCGGAGAGTTTTCTCCCGTACGTGCCTCTTCGCCACGACGGGTGAACACACTACACTGTCCACCGGATTTTAAACAAATATTTTCCATTAACGGATACATTTAAGAAGGGAATTAAGGCACCGCAAATGACCCGATGTATTGTGCAGGTTGCGGTGTGGGCATCGGGCGCGACCCCTGCCTGCACCTGGCCCGGGACGGCGCCCGTGTGGTGGTGACGGATCGCAGTCTGGAGGCGGCCCGCGAAACCGTCAGTCTTGATGGCATGTAAGTCACCGCCTCGCCAAACCGGGTCTACTATGAGATAAATCACAACCCCGCACTCATAGCACAACACCCGGAAAGGCATTGCTTGTCTTGCTAACAAACGGGCACACAAACACACCAAACCGATCCCATAACCTCATTGGCGTAAAAACAATAAGGAAACAATACGTTGCTTATGACTGAGATCTCAAATGTTTACAACAGCACAAACACACAAAGGCCAAGGGAAAGAAAATGACAATAAAGCAAAAATAACAGGAAATAAGCTTAGAACAAAGAAGAGGCAAAAATACATAAGACGAATGCGCAAGGAACACAAAATATTTTGTAGGAAGGGAACCAGAACGAGGGGGCCAAAAACAAATTGAAAACGGATACGCAAATTGCATTAGAAAGGAAATACGCGCGCACACGCACACACACACACACACCTATACATAAATGAAGATGCCAGAATGAGACAAAGAGAGAGAGACAAAGAGGAGAGACAGGAAACCTGCTTAATTCAACGTAAGCATAAGTTTCCCGGCAAAGCTTAAGCGTTTGAACACACACTGTGACAACATGAGCAAACTTGCTTCATTCTATAACATTCATATTGAATCAGTTTATATGGAAAATATTTTGTGTACCTCACACACAATAAATAACAGCTCAGAGCTGATTTTTCAGAGCTAACTGCGGTTCATCAACGTCAAACAGACATATTCCAAACTGATTCAACCTAGCACTTGATCTATAAAAGTTGTTAGAAGCCTAAGGCTGGCAGCTCAACACACTCTCCTAGACTGCACTTACATGCCCTAATAATACACCTTTATCAACTAATAGACCCCTCACATGTACTGATAGCTCAAGTTAGCTGTCACACTTTACTCTCTCGCTGACGAGCTGATCTAATTATGCCCTACATATAGTAGCATCTTTGATTCAAGCTAATGCGCATCCCTACGCATTAACAATCATATATCTAACTTACCTTTCTGCTCTTCTCATACGTTACCTACCCTCCTTACTCCCCTCTTCTATCGCCTCTACTGCACCAGCTTCCACCTTCCTTCTAACAATAGTCTCTCTCTCTCTCTCTCTCTCTCTCTCTCTCTCTCTCTCTCTCTCTTCTCTCTCTCTCTCTCTCCTCTTCTCTCTCTCTCTCTCTCTCTCTCTCTCCTCTCTCTCTCTCTCTCTCTCTCTCTCTCTCTCTCTCCAAAACCACTTCATTTCCCCTTATCCTATCTTCCTCTCTTCCTTCCCTGCTCCCTGCATTTCATATTTCCTTTCTCTTATTCTTCTCTTTGTCTTTCATCTTTGTGTCTCTCTCTACCACCTTCCCTACCCTTCTCAACCTCTGTTTAGGTGTACACTCTCTTTCCTCTCTCCCTCGCTTCCACCCACTTTCATACATCCTTCTCATCTACCCAAGTATACAGTTTCCAGCCTCCGTTCCTTGCTCTCTCTCAGCCTCAACCTCTTCGCCGCGTGTCCTGTTTCAGCAGCAAGACTGTGATTTGTAAAGACTCTTAATTTCTCGTCTATAAACCAAATGGCTCTCCGGGCGGGTGGGAATAATTATTTGGGGAAAGAACGAGATGTGCGTTTCTATATATATATATATCTTGGAGAGACAGAGAGAGACAGAGAGAGAGAGAGAGAGAGACAGAGAGAGACAGAGAGAGAGAGAGACAGAGAGAGAGAGAGAGAGAGAGAGAATGTTCTTGGCGCATTTTCAAAATTGTATTCACTCATGAAGGGAGAGAGAAGATAATAGGAAGGAAGAAAAGAAGGAGAGAATATATATATATATATATATACAGTTGAAAAAATATGAATATGCAGTTAAAAAATATATATACACAGTTGTGAAAGAAGCTTCATTGGTTACATTTCTTTTTTTCTTTCTCTCTCGCTCTTTTGCTCTCTCTTTCTTTCTCTTTCTCTCGCTTAATTATTCCAAGATAAAAGTTTCACGAAGAGTTTTTGAGAGAGAGAGAGAGAGAGAGAGAGAGAGAGAGAGAGAGAGAGAGAGAGAGAGAGAGAGAGAGAGAGAGAGAGAGAGAGAGAGAGAGAGAGAGAGAGAGAGAGAGAGAGAGAGAGAGAGAGAGAGAGAGGGAGAAAGAGAGAAGGGAGTAAGGCAGGAAGGAGTAGTGTGGAGGGAGGGAAAAAGTCAATGGAAAGAGAAAAAAAACTGTATGATCATTGAAAAATCTGACCTGTTTAAATCGATATATTTCTCAAAACTAGCCCACGAGAAAGGGAAGTTACGCAGGAGAAAGAGGCCGAGGAGAAGGATTATGATGAGGAGGTGGAGGAGAAAGAGGGAGGGAGGGAGGGAAGGATGGATTATGGAGTAAGATAAGATACTTTGATCCTATCTAGACACTTTGCAAGTACCAACTACAAGGTTATAGACTATACAAAGCGCCACCACGCCAGGACGAACCTGGTGGACTCGAACCGCTGACCGAATGCAGGGACGCTGCACGCGAGCTCACGGCTTTACCAACCATGCCACCCTGATGGGTGATTATGGGGTAAAGATTGAGGAAAAATGCAATGCGCGCACGCGCGCACGCACGCGCACGCGCACGCACACGCACACAGTAGCTATACATAAGCGAGGAAAAAAACCACTATCACATATCAATTAAACAGACAAATACAAAACGAATTCAATACAAAGATCAATTAACATGCAGAACCGCTCATCCATAACGTGGCTGCATTGCATGACTTAATCCCATTGCAACACAACCACCGGTGTAACAATAACGCCAGTTGAAGACCACTCAAACACAGGTGATCTCACTGTGACTCCCGCTGCAGTGAGTCCAGGTGATGCTGTGACCTTTGATATACGTATATTATTTAATTTGGGTCAAAATAGTCATAATAAGAACCTCCCTGGTGCTCACCTCTTTCTCAGGTTCTATTTCACCTTGCAAAACCGGTGGCAGGTAGTCACGCCGGTGCCTTATGTTAGTGTCCTGCCCCGACGCTCTCCTTCACCTTCATCACCACCGCCACCACCATCCCCTTACTGCCACCATCACCACACCGCCACCACTACCATCACCACACCGCCACCGCTACCACCACCACACCGCCATTACGATCACCACATCGCCACCATCACCATCACTCACATGGACACTGTCAACATCATCCCTAAGTCTCACTTGAGGTTGCACAGTGGCTGGCTGGTTGGGCAGGTGGCGGGAACGACCATCTTAAGTCACTGCCATTAACTTTACACCATGTTCTCCAGGCTATGAAGGAGTGGAGGGTGTAGCTACGCGAAACAGCATATTTACGTAGACGAAACCACTGTGTGAGTTTAGTAAAAAAAACGTCACCGCTAGCTGACGTGCATGTCCCCAGCACCCAACCAGACACTATACTGGCACAAAAAATACACCAGGAGAAAGATGTCGTTGCCTACGTTCGTGTATAATGTATATGGTGGTAGTGGTGGTCGTAGAGTCAGGCCAGAACCAAGGTGAAGGAGGTTGCGGCCATCAGCTGGGACAGATGTTACCGCTGTTTACAGCCTCTCACACAGCCACTGTCATAGGCAATACTAAACCTCAGAAATCAAATGGAGGAAGGAGACCGTGGAGGAAGGGCTTATCAGGCTGGGCCGCGACCACTTGCACCTATACAGGTACAAAGGCCAGCCTGACGGGAGGAACACCGCGATATACTGTCCCTAGTACCGAGGCAACACATGAGCAACACTGTCAACAACACTAAGCACTAAGGGGACGCGGGCAGGTGCTTGGCATTGCTTGAGGCAGCCCGTCACCGCCTCTCACACCTGCCTGCCTGTGCACCAGTGAAGACGCTCGCTTCCCGGAACACGGTAATGAATGCATCTCTCCATTATTGTGTTGAAGGAGTTCCGATGATTTGCGTAAGACTGAAGAGCACTGTGATTTTGATTCCTGATCGGAAGGGCTTATCAGAACCATTTCCATTATTATAGGAAGCGACTGTGAGTGAAGAGGCTTTGATGAGGAACAGAACAGACACGAACGCACGCACGCACGCACGCACGCACGCACGCACGCACGCACGCACGCACGCACGCACCAATAATGGGGGCGTTTGGGTTAAGGAAAATAGCACTACATACCGCTAGAATTTAAATTTCCTAATTTGTTTTGTGGATCTTTTGTGGAGATTGCTAATATAAGAGTGGTTGTTCATAAAATTCTTATGTACATATTTTTATAATTCATTTAAAGTTGGCTTCGTGCCTAATAATGAGGTAATGAGGTGAGGATGACATATTTTGTGAAGTTTTGTTGATGTGGTCATATACGTCAAGGGATGAATATATATCGGTTTTACACATGTGTATGTATATTTCTTGATCTATACTTTTATTTGAATACTCCCAATGGTCACCAGCAAAGGTATGAAAACAACAAATAAAGATTTTCGTCAAAGATATTACGGTTCCCATCGACAGAGACTACAGGCGCAAAGGAACAAATTTGGCACAGAAGGTTATGTTTCGTCTCTTAACTCATGTATGCAGGAACTATTCACTATCTGAGAAACAAATAAGAGTTAATGTATTTTTATTTACAGATTATACGCGTAAAACTGCATATATTTCACAATTACCAACCATTATAACCATTGCAAGAATATGTTATGTATAGGGTAAATAACGATCCGCACGACTAAGGAACTCTATTAATATTATTCCTTATATGAACTCACACCACCGTAAAGTCATAGATATAGCTGTAAAGTCAAATTAGCAGATTTATCTGCTGTTAAAAGATACAGAATACGGTCTGGGTCTTGGTCTGGGCAGACTCTGGGTTTCTATTTCTGTTAATACCTTTGCTGGTGACCACTGGGAGTATTTAAATAAAACTATAGATCAAAAAATATTTATACACATGTGTAAAAACCGATAAATATTCATCCCTTGACGTATATGGCCACATCAACAAAACTTCACAAAATATGTTATTACCTCATTATAAGGCACGAAACCAACTTTAAATGAATTATATGAATATGTACATAAGAAGTTTATGAACAACCACTCGTATATTAGCAATCTCCGAGATCCACAAAACAAATTCGAAAATTTAAATTCTGGCGGTATGTAGTACTTTTTTCCTTAGCCCAAACGCCCCCATTGAAGAAACATGCCACTAAAAACCACATTGGTAATTCCACATGCACTATATTTGACGTGGAACAAATTCTGATGTAACGAATGACGATGGAAAAAAACTATACATGATGCAACATTCATCCCCGCAGCTCATCACATGCAATAGGATGGGCTAAAAATCCATACGCGTTACTCATCGAGGCAATAATACCCACAACTGATTAAACAAACCAGGCACTAATGTAATGGCTGATCCGTGTGTGTGTGTGGTTGTGTGTGTGTGTGTGTGTGTGTGTGTGTGCCATTCCATTCACCAATGGTCTTGTCCACTCGAGCTAGCTCACTATCGCCTGCTGTTTCACTCTCCTGGGGGCACATTCACAGACGCTAACGTCCATGCTTAACAACTTAACGACTGTCATCAGCTGTTTTGGTATCCGCAGAGGAGATTGATGACGTCAGAGTTGACGTTAACACACTTAAACACGGCGACTGCCTATAGGGTGGTGTTAAGGAAGCTACATACATAAAAATCCTCCTAAATTGAGTATATATGATGTTTTCGGACTCAAGAACTGAACAGGGCAAGTATACAAACTAAATTAGGCCATATAACAAACCCAGGCGCTTGTGGTTATTTTGTTTTGGGGTGATGGGCCAAGAGTGGTGAGCGGCGGCATTTCACCCGGCCGGGTAGCGACTAGCGATGCCAGACACCACCCCGCACGGCTCCGCGGCAGACTGAAGGTATGTGTCTTGCACTTTTCCCAGTTTAAAACCCAAGCCCTTGTCCACCCAGCAGTGAATGGGTAACGGGTTTTAGCCGGGGGTTTGTGACCCGCCTCCCGGGGTGGTGGCTTCGGCCAACACTAGGAGAAAGATATCTACGAAGCGATATATCTTGTCGAGAGTTGCTTGGTATGGGAAAGGAGCCTGCATGGGAACTCGCGAGTGGTGAACCCCGGGAGTGGCGTCGTAGGGTGGGCGAGGCGACGCGCCCCCCGGCGTATGCCCCAAATGATTGATTGATTGATATATTACCGAAAGAGGTCACAAGAGGAAGAAGAAGACGGCCTATTTACTCGGAAGGAATAAAGAATAGCTAGAATACAAGGAAGTACTAGCCACCGGGGTCTTACCCGCGTGTATGTGGAGGTAGAAGCAAGTGTTGAAGCGACGGAGGTGACACAGGGGATGAAGGAATGATGGAATAAGCTAGAGAATAGAAATAAGTACAACGACCTTGAAAATGCAGGCCGCGGCTGCTGCCTTGTGATTGGCTGACACGTTTGAGACAATCTGATTGGCTGGCACGTTTGTTTTTACACAATTGTGATTCGCTGGCGAGGCTGTGACGTCATTGTAGTCGCTCAGCTATCACCGACCATGTACCGCCACTGCCATGTCTCGTATGTGAATACCCACTAACGCCGGAGTGTAGAAATAGAGGGGTTAGTTAAGCTAACCACCGTGGCCTTTAACGCTCTCTGAATGTCTGCCCTGGTGCGAGCTTGGAGATCATTATTACCAAGCTTAGGGTAATGTTGGGACCTGACACACCACACACCCTATCCTCATGCTCAAGAGGGACAGTAACCGCCCGAATTTATCTATAGAAAAATCCCAGGGAACCAACAGGGCCGGGGATCGAAAGCCGGACGAACCGGGGGCCGTTGAACCCAGCGTCCGGGTATCAGGGTGGTTTTTAACCCCGGGGTCGTGTGGGGAGGGTTTTAGTCGGTGATTGTGTTTTAAAGTATTTTGACGGGGTTTTTGGTGTTGTGGGTGGAGTGTTGGCGGGGCAGTGTGTGTGATTTTGGTGGGGGATGGTAGTCCCGGGCCTTGTGAGGCGGGTGTGTTGTGATTGTGCCGTTTGGGAATTGTGGTGGACTTTTCTTTTTTGTGTTGCTGGGGTGTGTGTTGTATGTTTGTTGACATGTGGGGGGCCCTGGATGTGTCGTATGGTGTACAAGTGGGTGTGATGGTTGGTGTGTGTTGTCGTGGTGTGTGCTTGTGTTGTGTGGTGTGTGGTTGTGTTTTGGTGTGTGTGGGTGTGTGTAGTGTGTGGTGTGTGTGTGTGTTGTGTGTGTGTGTGTGTGTGTTGTGTGTGTGGGGTTTTTGGGGGGTTTGGTGTGTTGTGGCTGGTGTGGTGTTTTTGGGTGTGTGTGTGTGTGTGATTTGTGTGTGTGGTGGTGTGGTGTGTGTGTGTGGTGTGTGTGTGTGTGTGTGTGTGTGTGTGTGTGTGTGTGTGTGTGTGTGTGTGTGTGTGTGTGTGTGGTGTGTGTGCGTGGCGTGCGCGTTGCGCGGCGGCGCGTTTAGCAGGGGGGATTAAACGCCGTGCACGTCCCACAAAAACCTTCAAATCACATCACTATCACCACAGTGCAACATGAACACCACAACGCAGACACATCTTTCTCAATGCATTTGATTATGACATGTGTAAAGTCACCACCATCACCATTACCACCCCCACCACAATTTCTACTACCGCCATTACCACCACAAACAACAACATCAACTTTAGCTTAAACTACAGGGGCCACGAGAAGGCTCCAAGGATCTTCAAGAAAGCTGATAGAAATATATCAATAACCTCATGACAATAAATGAGAGCTTAACACACACACACAAACAACCGTATTACCGGGGCACGATGGTCAAATGGATAAGAGCGTTAGCGCTTCATTCTGTTGATAGCCGGTTCGAATCCTCACTGCTCCAGGGGATTTTTCACTGACAAATTCGTGTGGTTACTTTCCCCCTTGAGCAAGGGGATGGCAGGGTTTGGTGTGTGAGGTCCCAGCATTACCCAGAAATCGGTAATACTGACCTCCAAGCTCGCACCAGGAGGGTGAAACTAGTGATCGCGAGTCTGACTCGCGTGGACAAGACCATGGGTAAGTAAGTAAATAAATGAATGAATGAATGAGTAACACGCACGCCACACCACACCACACAGCACCACACACACACCACCACACACACACACACACACACACACAACACACACACACACACACACTACATCCCACAACATCACACATATCATACACACACACAAAACATGCCCCAACACGTCCCTGCGTGTATATAATAGAATTCATGATGGCGTGAGGGCAGCTCAGCAGGATACAACGTCCGAGGCCTCATCTCACAAAAGTCCTCACAAGCGTCTTTAAAAATAGTTACTCAACTAACACCCATACACACACTATCGTAAAAGTTAACGTCTTCCGTCCTCATTTATTATAATACTAACACTAAACATGAATGAGATAACGCGACTTATGCACATTTGAATAGTGAAATTTTATTATTATTCAGTTATCTTTTCCCTTCGGTGAAATATGATGAGAAATGTAATATGTTCCTTTGTAATACACGCAACAGATACTAGAAACTCACACCCTCACACGACTAAAGAGCGGCACAGAAAGCGAACGATTAATCTTCTCAACTCTTGTACTTTTTGATACATAAAAAACAGATTTTCACTCACCTCACTCACTCACTCACCATCACTCAACTCATCACCATCATCACTCACTCACTCATCACTCACTCACTCACTCACTCACATCCTCACTCACTCACTCACTCACTCACTCACTCACTCACTCACTCACTCCCTCACTCACTCACTCACTCACTCACTCACTCACTCACTCACTCACTCACTCACTCACTCACTCACTCACTCACTCACTCACTCACTCACTCACTCACTCACTCACTCACTCACTCACTCACTCACTCCCACACCACACCCACCACACACACGTCATCATCATCACTATCACACCTCCCATCACGTCCTGACTTCACTCAGCTCAACAACTCACTCATACTCACCACAAAGTCCTCACAGGGTCTTTAAAATCAGTTACTCAACTACATGACCTCATTCACACACTACGTAAAGTACGTCTTTCCCGTCCTCATCATTACTCATATACTAAACACTACACACTGAATGATGATATACGCGACTATGACCATTTGATACTACTGACAATTTATATCACTATCAGTTATCTTTTCCCCTTCCGGTGAAATATACTAAGAAATAATATATTCCTTCTGTAATACACGCAAAGATACTAGAACTCACACCCGCAACAAACTGACACACGTCACGCACAGACAAAGCTCAAATCAGATTATCTCACTCAACTCTCATCTTTGATATCAAAAGAATCTCCTCCTCCTCATCACTCCTCCTCCTCTCACTCACTCTCCTCCTCACTCTCTACTCCCTCACTCCTCTCCTCTCCCTCATCTCTCTCCTCTCCTCCTCCTCCTCCTCCTCATCCTCCTCTACTCCTCACTCCTCCTCTCTCTCCTCTCCTCTCTCTCACTCTCCTCTCTCTCTCTCTCTCTCTCTCTCTCTCTCTCAACTCTTACTCCTAAGATAAAAGGACACAAACTTGTATTTATGGTTCGGCTCAAAATGGAACCAAAAATAAAAAAGAAAAAAACTTTTATGTGAAAAAATATAAATATATACATTCATGGCGTAGGTCGGTGATTCAATTTTCTTGACTTTTTTTTTTACCATTTTCGGGCAGTAAATAATCCTCTTTTTTCCTCCTAACTTTTTTTTATCATATTTTCGGAGTTTTGAGCATTTTATGACCTGTAAAGTTGTATGACTTGGGTGGGATCAGAATTTATAGTAGCAGTAGTTGTAGTAGTGATAGTAGTGATAATGGTGGTGGTGGTAGTGATGGTGGTAGTAGTTATAGTGGTAGTAGTGACAGTGGTAGTAGTAGCAGCAGTAGTAGTAGTAGTCTTGTTGGTGGTGGTACCAAGATCAATTGGTGTGTATGTCAGTCTGTCTATCATTAGAACATCATAAAATAAGGAAGCTACAAGAGGCCGTGAGACCTACACGATGTAGTTCCAGTTAGTTAACACTACCTACATCCACCTTTTATCCCCATCCATGAATTTATCTAGCCTCCTTTTACTCCTTTTAAAGTTCCCTAATGACTCCGCACTAACTACCTGTCTACCGAGTCCATTCCAATAATTTACCACCCTATTTGTGAACCAGTTTTTCCCTATTTCTTTTTCAAATCCACGCTTTTCCAGTTTGAATTCGTTACTTCTTGTTCTACCATGATTACAAGCCGTAAACACTTTTCCTACATCTCCTTTATCCACTTAAAAACTTCTATCAGATCGCTCCTTACTCTACACGTCTCTCGAGTGAGAGTAAATTTAATAGCTTCAATATCGTCTCATAACTAAAGTTACGCACCCATAAATAATTTTGGTCATCTTTCTCTACACTGATTCAAACAAAGCTATATCCATCCTGTAATATGGAGACCAAAACTGAACCGCTTAGTCTAGGTGAGGTCTGACTATAGCCAAATGAAGCTTCAGAATAACCTTAGCACTTAGCACTTAGCACTTTAGATGTAGCAACAACTATTCTGTGATAAGTTGCACAGAACTTAGCATTCTGGTAAACCCGGAAACCCCTTCATCAAACTAAAAAAATAATCATATACCGAAATGGTTTTTTAAACAATTTTCCAAAGGCCCCATTCATTAGCAGCATGATACAAATAAGGCGTGATTATCATCTTATCGACTCTCCATAAACGGTGACTGGTTAATACAAATACATGCACTGCAATACACGACAAATATTCGCATTGCAATCGTACATTGAATTAATTAATGCATCACAGCAAAGCCGTGTGTGCGTGTGTGTCGTGTGTGTGTGTGTGTGTGTGTGTGTGTTGTGTGTGTGTGTGTGTGCGTGTGCTGCCGTGTGTGTGTGTGTGTCCGTGTGTGTGGTGTCGTGTGTGTCGTGTGTGTGTGTGTGTGTCGTGCTACGTGCTGCCCGTGCGTGCGTGCGTGCCGTGCGTAGCGCCGGCTGCGTGCCGCCCCCCCACTGCCTGCGTCGGCGTCGTGCTCACCGACAAATACCCACGGTCTTGCCATGCGAACTAGACTGGCGATCGCCAGTTTTACCCTCCCGGAAAGAGCTTAAAGCTCGTAGTGATCGATCTTGGAGTAATGCAGGGGACTCATACCGAGCCACGAGAGACCAAGGCCTGTGGTACGCGTGACGTCACACCATAAGGATACCACCCGCTCCGCACCCGCTACAGTTCCTACCTAATAATGTTTATCATATAAAGTATAATACTGTTATCTTCGGAAATGTTTGTTCTATAATATTACAAATTAAAAACCGTAAAACACACAAAGAAAAGCCATATGAGAACTTTCAATAATATGCATTAAGTTAAACTGCATTCCTTAAATTTTGCTCGCAAACATTTTACTGGAAATATTCAATAGAAAGCGGAGTTTAATTAGCTTTCATTGATTATTTCGTTTAGTGATAAATGAATTAGCGGCATGCATAAATTAGCGTTAACTAAATATAAAAAATCATGAAATCGGGTAATTTCCTACCAATTATGTTTATCAGTATAAAATATATACTGTTATCTTCGGAAATGTTTTTTCTATAATATTATCAAATAAAAAACCGTAAAACACATTAAAGAAAAGCCATTATGAGACTTTCAAGAAATATGCATGAACTTAAACTTTTCGCCATTTAATATTTTGTTAAAAAAACTTTTTACATGGAGAATATCAATAGAAGCGGAATTTAATTAGCTTTCCATTGATATATTTCCTTTTCTGATAAATAAATTAGAACTATGCATAAATTAGCGTTAACTAAATAAATAACATCATGAAATCGGGTAATTTCCCAGATTAAATGATGTTATTTATTTAGTTAACGCCAATTTATGCATGGTTCTAATTAATTTATCAGAAAAGGAAATATATCAATAGAAAGCTAATTAAATTCCGCTTCTATTGATATTCTCCATGTAAAAAGTTTTTTCACAAAATATTAAATGGCGAAAAGTTTAAGTTCATGCATATTTCTTGAAAGTCTCATAATGGCATTTCTTTAGTGTGTTTTACGGTTTTTTTATTTGATAATATTATAGAACAAACATTTCCGAAGATAACAGTATATATTTTATACTGATAAACATATATTAGGTAGGAAATTATACGATTTCATGATTTTTTATATCTAGTTAACGCTAATTTATGCATGCCGCTAATTCATTTATCACTAAACGAAATATATCAATGGAAAGCTAATCAAACTCCGCTTCTGTTGATATTCTCCATGTAAAATGTTTGCGAGCAAAATATTAAATGGCGAAGAGTTTAAGTTAATGCATATTTCTTGAAAGTCTCATAATGGCCTTTTCTTTTGTGTTTTAGGGTTTTTTTTATTTGATAATATTATAGAACAAACATTTCCGAAGATAACAGTATATCTTTTATGCTGATAAACATTATATTAGGTAGGTAAACTTGTACGGGGAGCGGAGCGGGTGGTATCCTTATGGTGTGACGTCACGGGCGATCCACCAGGCCTTATCATCTCGGTGGCCACGCTCATACACCACACAGACACATCGCCTTTGTCATCGAACGCACGACCACAGAATGGTCACACTCGCACTCTAAGCCACTTGACCACGTGGTTTGTGTGTGCTTTTTGTTTTTTGCTTTTTGCTTTTTTCACATATTTGTGCCTATAGCACCTGTAGGCAGTGGTGATCCAGGGCTTGGATGGTAACTCCAGGGCTCTGGAGGTTCACTTGAGGGCTCTGATGGTTGGCCCTCGCCCGTGGTGGCGCAGGCAGGATTCTTATAGTGACGCCTGTGATTAGAGGCTCATGCCGCCCCCCTGTGTCCTCCGATGCACTCGCAATTGAAGGTAGAGTTAATGAGCAGGGCATGTGGGTGTTCTTAGGCCACTCGACGGTGCAGAAAGGTTTTGGGTTTCTTCGGGGATCGAACTTGGGTCACCGAGAACGCCAGTCTGAGACGCTAACCACTCCGCTACCGCCTCCCTAAACGTGTGTGGAAAGGGTGGTCATAATTACTTCAAATGTTAATTGATAAAAGGTGAACGGGATAGTTATGTAAAATAAGAATATAGGAAATACAAATGACATGAATACATCGAGATACAAACTCATTACGTAAATAGAAACTACCAACGCATTACGAAGATCAGAATATCAACGAATTACGTTAATTAACTCTGCATTATAACAAATAATAATCTAGACTCTTAGAGCAAATAGAGGAACGTAACATATGTAGTAAATATTACACTGTAGATATCTAGAACACATACTACAATGACATTTGGCCAAAAAATTGAAAATGCTAAAACGCAGCGTCAACCTCCGTCATTATGCAAATCTGAGGCGCCAAAAACACAGCTGAGAGCGACGATAATTAAAATATGATTCAGGTGTTCATTAAGGAAACATCCCAACGCACTCCTTACCACTCCCTTCCATTCCACTCCACACTCCTCTCGCACCCTGACGCACTTCTATCAAATCACTCCATCTCGTTTCCAATCCCAGAGCACTCTTTCCATTCCACTCCACTTTCTTCCACTAGCTCCATCTATCTTATCTCGAAACCTAACGCACTTCATTATACACCATCTTTCTTTACCTCCTCTCACTCTCCTCACTCGTAACCTGAAGTCTCATCTCCCTTCCGTCCACCATATCACTTTGCGTCCACTCTCATCTCTCTCTCTTTCACTTCACACCTTGCTCTACCTGGCCACATCCCTCTCTTTGCATCACCACCTCTTCCTCCTACCTCCACCACCACCACTACGGCCCACCCAAAGACTAGTTAGCATGACAAAAAGGTATAATCTGAATTTGTATTGCATTTTTCGCACGAACCTGAAGCTCGCTGATCATTAGTATTGTTTGATGGTGGTCAATTGATGAGCTTACACATGATTCAAAACTTGTTAAAAAACAGCCTCGACTTTATAAACCTTGAGAGAGAGAGAGAGAGAGAGAGAGAGAGAGAGAGAGAGAGAGAGAGAGAGAGAGAGGAGAGAGAGAGAAGAGAGAGAGGGGAGAGAGAGAGAGAGAGAGGAGAGAGAAGAAAAGAGAGAGAGAAGAGAGAGAGAGAAGAGAAGAGAGAAGAGAGAGAGAGAGAGAGAGAGGGGAGAGAGAGAGAGAGAGAGAGAAGAGAGAGAGAGGGGAGAGAGGAGAGAGAGAGAGAGAGAGGGGAGGGGAGAGAGAGAAGAGAGAGAGAGAGAGAGAGAGAGAGAAGAGAGAGAGAGAAAAGGAGAGAGAGAGAAGAGAGGAGAGAGAGAGAAGAGAAGAAGAGAGAGAGAGGAGAAGAGAGAAAAGAGAGAGAGAGGGGAGAGAGAAAAGAGAGAGAGAGAGAGAGAGAGAGAGAGAGGAGAGAAAAGAGAGAGAGAGAGAGAGAGAGAGAGAAGAGAGAGAGAGAGAGAGAGAGAGAGAGAGAGAGAGAGGAGAGAGAGAGAGAGGAGAGAGAGAGGGATGGAGTCCTTCAAGAATCTGTCATTATTCGCCCTACTCCATCACCAACACCCACCCACATCCCCCAACACCCATCCCCGTTTCCGATCCCCGCTTCCCCACCACCAACACCCATCCCCGCCTCCCCACCTACACCAACACCCATCCCCGCCTCCCCACCCACATCAACACCCATCCCCGCTTTCCCCATCCACATCAACACCGATCTCCGCTTCCCCATTACCAACACCCATCTCCGCTTCCCCACCACTAACACCCGCTTCCCCACCACTAACACCCGCTTCCCCACCACTAACACCCGCTTCCCAACCCACATCAACACCCATCCCCACTTCCCCACCACCAACACCCATCCCCACTTCCCCGCCACCAACCACAAACACTGATCCCCGCTTCCGCGCCACCAACACCCATCTCCGCTTCCCCACCCACATCAACACCCATCCCCGCTTCCCCACCACCAACACCTATCCCCATTTCCCCGCCACTAACACCCACCCCCGGTTCCCCACCTTCATCCCATTGTTATGGCTCCCCAATCTACCCTCGTCCAACGCACAATTTTTTTCCACACATTTATCGTGGTCCTATTCAAAGCTAAGGGAATAGAAGGTTAAATCATTTCGCTCGACCACCTCCCACCAGGGAGGGGGAGCAGACTTAGCCTTTGACTTTTTTTTTTTTTTTTTTTTTCTGAAGAGAGAAGCACTGGCTAAATATAAAGCCCGTCAGAGTGTTCAGTATTTATAAATAATGTTAACGGGGGGGAGGGTAGGAGGAAACAAGGGCAGTGAGGGTAGGTAAAGGTGAGGAGGCAACGACATGTGCAGCCCGTACATATTCCGGCTCTGGGGAGGCAGGGATCAGATGGCGAATTGAGTGGGATGCTGGGCAGTGGAGCAGGTAGTGCTCAAGGGGATTTTGTGGCTCTGCGAAACAGTGAGGACAGGGGGCAGGGTCGTCACCAAGTATTTGGGTGGAGCAATGGAAGCCGAGCCTTAGTCGGACCAGCTGCCGTACTACAGGTGGAGTGAACCGGGAAAGGTGGAGGTGAGGAGTTTGTCTGGTGGCTGTGATGTACCATGTGGCAGAACGAGAGCCATGCTCCATAGCGTCGTTGAGAAGAAGTTGGGAGGCCTGAAGAGCAGCTCGGTTGACAGAAGACTTTATCTGGGCGTAACTGGGGAGGAGGGGAAAGGTAACTTCCGGCGCTGTGCTGGCTCTGCGTGCTGCCTCGTCTGCTCGTTCGTTACCAGATACACCGACATGGCTTGGCACCCAATGAAGGAAAACATCTGAGTTTAGGCGATACAATGTCAGGAGATGATGGTGGGTGGAAGACAGGAGTTGGACATTGTCTTTGAAGGTGGTAGCATTAAGGGAGTGAAGAGCAGAGTGAGTCAGTGAAAAGGTGAATTTCAGGAACGGGTGACTCACAAGCATGGTGAAGGGCAGATAGCAGCGCCTTTGACGTGTCCACTCGGGGCCAAACGCGGTCATGAGAGGGTCAGCGGGTCAGTTCGTCACGCCTCGTGAAGAATGCCACGCCCCGTAAAATTTATACTGGGCGTTACTTGGCTAGCGGTTTGATCTTCTCATTTCTTTGGCCTTGGTCCTATTGGTCGGATACTGTGTGAAAACTTCTCTGGTAAGGCACAGCTTTATAGGTGCACCCATAAAGGATGCAATTATATATCATAGCGCAATTATTTTTCTTTTTCAGAAACACCCAAAATTCTTCAAATACTATGCTTATTATCTGCGTCCACATGCTTCTGGCTTGCCGCGGGTGTTGAGAGTCGCCTTCACTGACGTCATCGAGTCATGGTGCGTCGTTTGCTAGTTGTCAGTAGCGTTTTGGAAGCTTGGGAAAATATACAGATTATGATTGCGGATTACTATAAAAACGAATGACTGGATGCAAAAAGTGACATATTGTAGATTTACGCGATAATGGCTATTTTTTTAACTACATTAAATCAGGAATGATGAAAAGGTCTGGACGATTACTTTGTTTTGATAATAATTGTTGTTGATCTTACTTATAATAATGATTACACGTAGAAAAAAAATGAGTTAAATGTTACATTTCATGATATTAAAATGAATAAACATAAATGGAAATGTTTGCCTTGTGGATGCGAGCGATCATTCTACTTAACAATATCTCAACTCCAGCTGCCGCAGAAAACATGATATCAATGGAAAAGAACTAAACTGAACTTTAAGAAAAAAATGTAAACGTTCAAAATGTTGGAGTGAAAAATTATTGTTTTACACTTGTCTGTATGTCTGGTGAAAAATATAAAAAATATAAAAAATTTACCAACATTGTTAGACAAGTCAATGGGATGAATTTTTTTTCATGTGGAAATAATGAAGAAAAAAAATCTCTCTCTCTCTCTCTCTCTCTCTCTCTCTCTCTCTCTCTCTCTCTCTCTCTCTCTCTCTCTCTCCTCTCTCTCTCTCTCTCTCTCTCTCTCTCTCTCTCTCTCTCTCTCTCTCTCTCTCTCTCTCTCTCTCTCTCTCTCTCTCTCTCTCTCTCTCTCTCTCTCTCTCTCTCTCTCTCTCTCTCTCTCTCTCTCTCTCTCTCTCTCTCTCTCTCGGTCAAATTACTTTAGAATTTTAGATCATCACAGCCTCTATCAAAGCTGATTTGTGTGTGTGTGATTCACCCATGGTCTTGTCCACGCGAGTCAGACTCGCGATCACCAGTTTCACCCTCCCGGTGCGAGCTTGGAACTCATTATTACCGATTTTAGGGTAATGCTGGGACCTCAACCCCCCCCCCTTAACCCCTTGCTCAAGGGGTCAGTAAACGCCCGAATACTCAATGGAAAAATTCCGGGTATGAGCGGGGCCAGGGATCGAACGCTGGACCACAGAATGGTGCCAGACGCTCTAACCAACTGAGCCGTCCAGACGGCTAACGTTGTGTGTGTGTGTGTGTGCGTGTGCGTGTGCGTGTGCGTGTGTGCGTGTGCGTTGTGTGTGTGTGTGCGTGTGTGCGTGTGTGAGCTGCATACAAATGTCTGGAAAATATGAGGCGTGCCAAATAGATCCCTCCCCCCCCCTCAACACATACACAAACACAAGACGTGTCAAAAAGACGCCAAGATATATGTTTGGGAAAATCTTGCATTCCGTAAGGAATGAGCAAAATGGAGAGAAGAAAATATATGATAAGGAGAGAAAGAAAGAAAGAATGCAACAGAAAAAAAAAAGATAGAATGCAAAAAGATACGGATGTAGAATGATAGTTGTTAATATAATATGAGGAGGGGAGAGAGAGAGAGAGAGAGAGAGAGAGAGAGAGAGAGAGAAGAGAGAGAGAGGAGAGAGAGGAGAGAGAGAGAGAGAGAGAGGAGAGAGAGAGAGAGAGAGAGAGAGAGAGAGAGAGAGAGGAGAGAGAGAGAGAGAGAGAGAGAGAGAGAGAGAGAGAGAGAGGAGAGAGAGAGGAGAGAAGAGAGAGAGAGAGAGAGTCAGATAGATACACCAAAATATGAGTGATTGACAGATTAATAGACAGGACAGTGTGAATGAAAATGTATAATGACAACACGGGCAAATATAATTAAAAAGAAAAAAATAAAAAAAAAAAACGACAACCACTTCTCTTTTACCAACTCAACCCACTACGGATTTCCCCAAAAGGGGGCGGTGTTGGGTGGTTTGTGTGGGGGTTTGTGTGTGGTGTGTGTTTGTGAAACTAAATGTAATTCCTACAAAGTTGCGACACACAAAACCCCTCCTCACTCTCGAGCCAAGTTCGATAGGTGTGAAAAAGCTAACGGGCTCCATTAATTACATACCCCGAAGATCGGCTGATACGGGAGACGGGATGTTAAAAGGAGGGCGATCTGCCGGACCCAGCAAAGTGAATATAGGGCCTGAGCGGGTTTTCCCCAGGTGGGAAGATATTTAGAAAGGTTTCTAGAAATTAGAAGAAGGGGACACCCCAAAAAAGGATCAACCCAAAAGGATTGTATGGACTTCTCGGGGTTTAAATGAAGTTGGAAAGGTAGGAAAGTTACACTCCAGAATGACCAAAGTGGAGGAAGATGGCGAAAAGACAAGAAAAATTAGTGATGTCGAGGGGTTCCAGAGTATAAGGATTGATCCAAGTATGAGAAGTTATGATAAAATTGAAGGACTGAAAGTTAAATAGATAACTAAAAAGGGAAGGGAAAAGCAAAGATAAAGGGAAAATAAGGAGAAAAAAAAAACGAAATAGAGAAATTTGAAAAGGGAAAAAATGAATTTAAAGAAAATGTAAAAATGGAAAAAAAAAGGGGTTAAAAGAACAAGGGGAAACTTTAATGAAAGGAAAAGGTGAATACTGTAAGAAGAAAAATAGAAAGCCAAAGGGAATTTTTCAAAAATTATAAAACAACAAAAGAAGGAGCAAGTCAACATGTTAAAAAGAGGTATGAAAGTTTGAAAAAAATTGATTTTGAAGGAGAGCGGAAAAAAAAATTTATTTTATTTTCTGAAGAAAAAAATTCTTATAAGAAGAAGGAGAGCAGAAAAGAAGAAACAGGGGAAAAAAAGTTTTGATGAAATTTAATAAAAGGAAGAAAAACAAGACTTGTAGATGAATGGAAGAAGTAAAAGATTGGGACCTTATGCAGAAGGAAAAGATGCCCAAATAAACTCAGATTGAAATCACGACGGCGACCGAAAAAAATTCCCTCGTGAGAGCCTTCGGGCAAAGGTAAAACTGATTTTTCAAAGACGTGTAAGTAAAAAAGGAAAAATGAAGAATAAAAAAAATTAAAAGGAAATGAAAAAGGAAGTAAACAAGCAAGGCGGAGGAAGAAAAAACAGTTTGGGAGGCTACAAACGCGGGCGAGAAAGGGGTAGTAAAAAAGCAAAAGACTAAAGGAAAAGGGGGTGGGGAAAAACTTTTTAAAAAAATGAAAAAAGTGTGGACGACCTAGAGGGCTAAAAAAGGCGGGGGGAATAAGAATTATTTTTTAAAAAGATCCGACTTGTGTGTTAATTTAAACAAATTATTAGTTTGATTTAAGTATGATACGCAAAAAAATACATTAAAAGGGGACAAAAAGTGGAAAGAAGAGATGGAGAGTTATGATACTGACAAAATTAGGGCAAATTAAAAAAAAGTGGAGTTGGAGAAAACCGGAAATAGTGGTTACAAATAAGCAAAATAGAAAACAGACATATGGCAACCTATGTCCCACCCAGACTTATTTGGGAGAAGAAGAAATGAGAAAGTTTTAGGGAAACCCCCTTGAAGTATTAACAAAATAATTTTAATAGTAAAAAATATTGCGGTAGATTTTAACGAAAGGAAGTAAAATGGGAGTTTGAAGGGGGAAGGAAAAATGCTGGGGAGATAGTTTGTTAAAAAAGGCTTAAAAAACCGATGATTCAGTGGGTGAAAAAGACACAAAAGAAGGGAGATGAGAAGCAGCAAAAATTGCCTAGTGTTTAACAAAAGGTTAGGATGGGAAAAATGAGATAATTAAGGTCCCCACCAGAAGAGTGATCATGAAATTTAAAAAAGGAGGGGGGAAAAAAGGACAAAAAGGGAAATGAATTACAAAAGGAGCGGAGGATTGAATAGGGAAGGAGGTGATACAATATAAAGGGGCGGCCATATTTGGCCCCAACACTGTAGGTTTTCCCTCCCACATACGATTTTCCTATTTGGAGGAAAATAATTTATACTCTTAAAAGTTTGTTAATGACAGGTGTGTGGAGAGAGAGAAGAAGGAGAGAGGAGGAGAGAAAAAAGGGGGAAGAAGAGAGAGGGGAAAGGGGAAGGAGAGAAGAATGAAAAGGGGGGGGGGGGGGGGGGGGGGGGGTGGTTTGGGGGGGGGGGGGGGGGGGGGGGGGGGGGGGGGGGGTGGGGGGGGTTTGGGGGGGGGGGGGGGGGGGGGTGGGGGTGGGGGGGGGGGGGTGAGAGGGAGAGAGAGGACGAGAGAGGGAGCGGAGGAGAGGGAGAGGAGAGGGAAGGAGGGGGAGAGGGAGAGAAGGAGAAAAGAGGAGAAGAGAGAGGGGTTAGTTACCCTTTTCTAGTACTAGTGGTAATGACTGTGTGGACTTAAATTAAGTTTACAAGTTGTTAGTAAATGGTAATCAGTTCTAAGCTTCCCTTTAAAATGTGCTAAGGGCCTTGCTGGACTGTATTCAGACTTGCGTCTTAGGGTTTTTGCGGTGGCTGCCTTCGCCTTTTTCCCTCTCGTTTTTTAATGACCGTAAGGCCCTCCCCTCAAATCAATATAATTTAAATTGGCAGACAAGTCATTGTTTTATTTTTCTGCTCTCTGCTTTGGTTTATAAATTGATGCCAGTTTATGCACGGGTGGTGGTCAAGGGTTTTCCCGGTTCATTTTTTTGTCTCATTGTCTTTTACAATACATTATTTATTTTGTCGAGGGTTTCATTGGACTCCTTAGTTTCAAGAAACCCTAATTGAACACACATACACATCTTTTTATCTTTGATCTGAGAAAATTTTCAAGCTGTCCTAACTAGACTATCATATCGGATGGATGGCTACTGCTTTTTTTAGGTTTTCTTTCATCACAAATCAAGTGACACGAATCCACAAAACAAGGAAATCCAGAATAAGTATTTTTCTATCTGGCTAATAGGTTTACTAGCCGCCGTGAGTATTATCAGGCTAAAACTGGGTCTATGTTTCATATAAACTCGTTTATTACAATGCACCCTTTTTTATCACACATAAAAAACGAGCATTAGAAACTTGGATGCAATATAAGCATATCACTTACTCATTTTTTTTTTGCTGAAATAGCCCCAAAAATTTAAAATATTTTTTTGGGGGCCAACATATCCCAGAACTACGTCTTTGTAATGCAAAAAAGCAAAAAAACCGAAAATAAGGGAGAAAAGAAAGCTTATTAGGCACTGGATCTATTATATTACTTTGTCAGTCTAAGACAAAAGTCGTGTCCGGTTTTTTGTCCGAAATGAAAAAACTGTTAAAAACATTATGAAAACCTAACCAGTTACATCAAAGACATTCACAAAAAAGATACCTCCCTCACTCCGGGGTGCCCTGTGGTGCGCGTGAAACGACCTCCCCCGTGCGGCAGGAGTTAACCAGTCTGCTGGCCCCATTTCACTTGCTGCAATGACTATCAATGAAAATCTATAGTTTGGGTTTTATCAGTTTATAATATATTTTTATCTTCGTAAATTTTTGTTCTAAATATTATCAAATAAAAAACAGAAAAATACGTAAAAAAATCCCATTACGAGACTGAAAAAAAATTCTCATTTAAAACTCTTCCCCTTTTAAAACTTTGGCGTCAACATTTACCGTGAACATATCAATAGAACGTATTGTATTGTTTTCCTTGGTTATTTTTTTTTTCGAAAAAATAATTAAACCATGAACATTACCGTTAACTAAATATATAACATCATCAATCGGGAAATTTTTTTCCGATTGATATTTTTTTTTATTTAGTTAACGCAAATTTACAGGGGTCTAATCATTTTCAGTAACGAAATATATAATTTAATAAATAACATTAATGAGAAAATTACCGTTTGATGATGTTATTTATTTGTTAACGGTAATGTTTTTATGGTTGAAAAATTTATCAAAAAAAAAATATATCAAGGAAAGCTGAAAAAATTGCGTTCTATTGATATGTTTTTGGTAAATGTTCACTCGAAATTTTTTAAATGGCGAAAAATTTTTAAAGAAAATTTTCTTTTGTCATTGCAAAAAGGAATGGGCCAGGGGACAAACACCGCCGCCGGCGGCGCCCCCGTGGGCGGATAACAGAAGTGCATTGGAGGACCGCGATGAGTTTATCTTTTTGGGGAGAATGTTTTTGGTTACTGCTCGGGTTTGGAACCCTGAACCCTTTTAAGCTATTTTCAAGATAAGGGTTCAAAGCTTCATTCTGCCCCCCGTGAGACAATGTCAAAAAAAACCGGGATTTAAAAGGTTCAATAGATTTACTGGTTGAGGTTTCATATTAACGATGTGGAATGCAAAGTATATTTGGCCCCGGGAAATGATCGCCAGGACTTTTCATTTTTAACCTGAGCCATGAAGGGCCACAACATCACCGGCAGGAGTAGGGAGAGAGTAGTCCATGCAGAATTAAATTTAAAAAATATAAAAAATGAAAAAAAAAAAAAAAATAAAGAAAAATAGCTTCAAAATTAAAATTATATTAATAAACGTAAGGAAAAATTCCATTTTTTCAACAAAATATTAAAGAAAAATTTTTCAATTTTCCAAGAGATATTGGGATAAAAAAATTATGAATGGGGAAGGGACTCAGGCAGTGGCGTAAAAGGGTCCTTAAAAGAAAGGGAAATACGGGGGGAATCCGGATTGTTAAAAAGGGAGGAGAGGTTTTCGAAGCTGCCTCAAATAAGGGAGTTTCCCAATAAATAGAAAAATTGCAATGTGTTTCGGAGGGCCTCAGCCGAACCCCTGAGACTGGCTCCCCGAAAAAATGTTCAAAAACTGCTTTAAAATTACCACACTTCTGCTTTTAACACTCCGGGTAATGAATCCTAAAACAATTACTCGTGAGGAAGAACTATTATGACGTCGATTTGTGGTGGTCAAGCACTTATGACATGCTACCAACCGTTCGTATGACATACGGCAGAGAGCACCGAAACGTGAGCCTTTTACAGATGTCTTAACCAAAATCATGACAGACTTTTGTCTTAGACTGACGGTTAAAAAAGTACCCCCCAAACAGCCGGATTGTTGTGAGTGTCTGCCTCTACCGTCGCCTTCTGTCTGGGGGAAAACGACATCTTTTGATGATATTTGCTGACGAAGTAACCACCCATGCCATATAATGAAGACAAAAGACAGCCGGTTTTGGGGAAGAAACTTGAACCCCTCGCCCCTGGCCCCCAAATGCACAAAAAAGCTTTGTGTGCATTATAACAGCGTAGCGAAAAAGGGCTATGACGGCCCCACGCCCCGGCTTGGGAACAATGGAGTCGGAAGCTGTATGTTTTGGCCAAACTCCCTTATTGAGATTATGGCCGGGGGAGAGGCAAAAAGCAGAGGAGACGCGATTTGGTGGACAACACCTGAGTGTGGTGGGCTTTCACGATAAAAATTTGTTTGACCTGTCTACTAAGACATTACTTTCATTGGCCCGTTTGAGATCCCTGTGACTTTATTATTTTTAAAAACCTCATAGTGTCATATATATAAAATATATTTATATATTTTATATATATTTTTATATATATATATATATATATATATAAAATATATATATAAAAAAAAAACCCAACATAGACCACTGAAAATTGGATGCGCAGGAAAAATGGGCCTTTTTCCCAAAAGGGGCCTAAAGTCTGGGGGCCGCTCGGTTTCCTATATATATATAAAATAATTACGGATCTATGACGGGTTTTAGATATTGATATACTGTAATCTTCGTAAAGTTTGTTCTATATTTTTTAAAAAAAACCCAGTAAAACACGCTAAAGAAAGCCATTAAAGATGAAGAATTGCATGAAAATTAATTTCACTTCAATTTTTTTCGCCTTTTAAAAAACTTGCGGGGAAATTTTATATGAAGGGTATCAATAAAAAGCGCAATTTTATTAGTTTTTCCTTTGAATATTTCGTTTTCCGATAAGGAATTAGAACCAGCATAAATTAGAAATTAAAATAAATAAAAAATCATCAAGGGGGTATTTTCCCCGTTTGAGGTTATTTATTTAGTTAACTTTTAATTTAAATGGTGCAAATTATTTACAGAAAAAAAATATGAAAGTAAATAAAAACACATCAATCGGGAAAATTAGTCGAGCAGGCAGGACTTGGGCTTCAGGTAAAAATCCCCACCAGCGGGACCGATCGGGCGGGTAGGGAAATGTAACCAGCCATTTGTCTTTTGGGGGCATTTCTGGAAATTAGGGTGGAAGCAGAGTGAGGGGCGTCGCTAGGGACGATGAAAAAACAATCCCTTGGCAGGACCAAAAAGAGTTCGAAGAGGGGCGAGGGTGAGAAGTTGATGTGCGGGGCGTGAGGAAGAGGTGACCCTGCGGACTGTAGGCACTCGGAGGGAGAAGGGTTGTGGGGCAAGAGTAGTAACAGGATGGGAAAAGGACAAGAAGGTTTGGGGGGGAGGAAGGGTAAGGAAGGGCCGGGGGGGGTAGAACAGGGGGGCAAAAGGGGGGAAAGGGATGAAGAGGTAGAGGGTTTTTTGGGGGTAAAGTGTGCCGGTGCGAGGGGTGGATTCTTGATCGGCCCGGGGATCAGGGCACTAAGGACTCTGAGGCGAGTTTGGGGGGACGGGCTTCAGTATTCCGGGCCGTAGTCAGAAGAGGACAGGGGTGGGGACCAGGGATCGTCCCCCCCGGGGGTCGGCCCCAAAAAACCCCGGGCTCGAAACCCCCCACTATGACAGCGGGCCTGGAACGGGGGGGGATGAAATAGAGGGAAGTGGGAAAATTGAAAGGAAAGAATGGCGTACGAAGAAAGAGAAAGAGAAAGAGAAAGAAAAAGAAAGGAGAAAAAAAGAAAGAGGGGAAAGAGAAAAAAAAGAGGGGGAAAAAAAAAAGAGAAAGAAGAGAAAAAAGAAAAGAGAGAGAAGAGAGAGAAGAGAGAGAAAAAGAAAAAGAGAGGAAAAGAGAGAAGAGGAGAGGAGAGAGAGAGGGAGAGGAGGAAGAAGGAGGAAGAGAGAGGGAAAGGAAATCACAAGGCAGGGCAAATTTTTTTTCATTCTTTTAAATTTTGGGGGGAAGGGGCCTGCAGGGGACCGCGGGGGGGGACCCCCGGAAGTGGCGCCAAAGGGTTGCGAGGCGACGCGCCCCCGGCGACCTCCAAATTTTTATTTTTCCTCAATAGAGTAAACGGGACCATTTTATAAAAGCGAAAGAAGTATAAGGGGGCTTGCCGTTAACGCGAACCATCTTACGCCGGGTCGGTTTTGGCGATACAAATGCCACCCGCAGAAAAAAAAAACTTAAGCAGCATTGATTTAGTGGGGTTTTAAAGTAGGGACTTGACCCTTACCCTTTCTCTGACCCTTTTTTTAAAATTTAATTTTTAGCAATCACAGAATGCAATTCAATTTAAACTGTACACACATCTATTTTATTATTTATAAAAAACGATAACAAACTTTTGTCGCCCTAGCAATTTTTGCGGGTGCGATATTGTACAAGCTTAGTCAAGAATTAATACTTCGCAAGTGCATATAATGTAATAACGACTTTTTCAATATCATGAGTCTATATTATGTTTCTCGTATTGAAGGTTTTTGGGCTGTTATTTCTAGGCACTGACATCTTTTGTTTGAGCACCCGGTACCCTTTTACAGCAACGTTACAAATACTGCAAACTTCCACTAACTCCCCGCAACTGCCAAAAATTTTACTCCGTGCGTAACAGCAAAAAAAGATCGTCCTTAATTTAAAATCCTTTAAAAAAAATTTCTCTAAATTAAGTCCTGTAGGCTGTGTACATATACTGTTTTCCAGTCCGCCTTTTTTTGAAAAAAAATCATCTTTATGCTGTGCTTATCACAAATATTTCTAAATGAACAGGACTAATAACGCAAACATGGCATATGTATCGCGACAAGGCTGCAAAAAATTAGCTAAAGGGTAATTTTTTTTCTCTGAGGCTAAATCCTAAATAAAATGTAACTAAGATTGTAAAATAAAATTTTTTTGGGAAAATGTGCTGACTAAAATAAAATGTAATGAAATACAAATTATTTAGTCAACCTAAACTGTAATAATATTTTCAGGGCAAAAATTTGTTCTACAGTGTCCTTTTTTCTCAGACAAAAGAGTTTAATATTTCCCGGGAAAATTAACTCCCAAAATATGATTCGATTCTTATGTTAATTTTTCTGGCTAGATTCAATTAGGCAACTTGATTTTCTGCAAGGTACACTAGAACACTAAATTAAATTTAATTAATTAAATAGAGGCCTACCCTAGGTAAAATTAAAATCGCCAGGACAAAGTTTCTTTTTGTTTACAAATCTGGGGGCGTTAAACTTCATTCAAGCCAGATTTTAGGGAAAATTAGAGGGGGTATCGGAAAGTCTGTCATTTTCGTCTTCATCTGTGTTATATTTGGGTTAAAATTTAAAAAATTATAAAAAAATAACCCAATGGCGACCTACACTAAAATCGCCGTAGTGTTTATTTTTTGAGTTACTCCCCCGCGTCGTGCCCAAAAAAAAAATGGTAGCGAAATTTGAAACGTCATACTTGCGATACAAAGCAAAAACAACCTGAAAAAGAGTGGAAAATACAGTCATGATTTAAAATACTGTGTATATCTTGTGGTACATAAAATCAATAGTGAGCATAATTTTGTAAAATAGGGGGCCCGGCAATTAGTGCAGTTGGCGATATATTGTTTTTCTACGGTAAGGAAGACAAGGGCCTATAAAAAAAAATAGCGGGTCTGAGGACATGCACCAGCCCTAGAAAAAATCAACAATACGTATTCTTGCTCAGATATGGATATTTTCCCAAACCCTAAGGTGAGAGTCCTATCTGTAAAACCCGGTTTCCCCACGTTAGTAGGCCCTCGCACTGACCTCCCCGGGCTCTTGCAGCCCGTCGATGAAGTCGATGAAATGTGGGGGTAACACCTTGGTACGGTGATTTTTTTCTGATTCTTGAAGGTTTGTGGTGTTTTTTGCTTGATCACCCCGTTTTTGGGGTTTTTCTTGTAAAGTTTTTTTGAAATTTTTTGGTTTTCCCGCTAATCAAGTTCTTGCTGTTTCCTTGTTTTCCCATCAGTAACAAAAAAAAAATTTGTTTCTTCACATCTGATCCCGTTATCTGTGGAGTAAAAAAAGTTGCAATTTTACACATTGTCAGTGTGTTGTTTGTAGAAGTTTTTAAATTTCCCTATGTCTTTATATTTCCCCGCAGTGAATAGGAAAGGTTTTAAAGTTTCATCCTTCCCGGTTTCATTCGTGCATGCTTTCCCGTTTGTGTGTCTGTTCCCGTATTTATTTCAGGGTTGTTCTGCATCTTATCAAAATTGGGGGGATTCACATTTCATAAAAGTTATTTCTTTTTTTGTGGTTTTTTATGTTCTGTAAGTCTAAGTGTCTCTTTTTCAAAAAAAAATTTGCTTTCCATTTTTTGGTATCATGTTCTTTTAATTTTGTCAGTTATTTTTGTTTTGTTTTATATAATTTTGGGATATGTTTTTTTTAAGCTCTTTTAAATAACTGTTGAGTTTTTTGGGGGCCGTAATCCTTTCCCATTTTCAGTCTTTTTTAGCAAGCAAATGGGGGGTTTTTCAGTAAATCATTTGTGGGTGGGCCTAAGTTTTTAGTAAGAGTTTAGCTTTGCACTCGGTTTTTTCCCCAAAAGAGATCCAATTTTTCCTTTAAAAAAAACGTTCGGGGTGTCTTTGGGGGCTGTAGTATTGTTTGAAAGCTTTGTTCCTGTTTTTTTGGATTTTTCTAGGGTTTTTACTTTGTATGGTATGATCCCCGAAGTAGAGAAGCTTGGGAAACCACTTTTTTCCAAGTTTTTCCAATGAGGACCCGTTGGGCTTTTTTTTCCATACGGTGCGTTTCATTTCTCAACCTATGGGCTTCCTTTATGGTTTTTTTCTTGAAGCAAAAACATCTTTTTTTGTTGGGATATTTTCCCAAGTATTTATTCCCCTTTTTTATTTTTATATCACAGAGATTATCAAGAGGTTTCATGGTTGTAAAACACTTTGGCTTTTTTCTTTATTCATCTCCAGGCCATTTCTCTTGCTGTTCGAGAGTGTAATGTCATGTTTAGGGCATCTGATTCATTTTTTGGGTAAAAAAAAGGGCCCTCATCTGCATAAAAAAAAAAGGGGTAAAGCTATCTCATCTTTGAATCCAAAATTTGTTTGGTTTGGGAGGATGATGATTTGTTATCTTAAGAAAAGTGATGTTGAACCATTTCAGCCTTCCTTATTCCCCTGGTGACATCCCCTGTTTTTTCTCCCATTGTTTAGATACAGGGGTGTTTGTCATTTTGGTAATGTACTTTTGACTCAATTTTTTGGGTGTATCCTGACTTTTTTAGGCATTTATTAGGGGTTTCTTTTCACACGTCAAAGGCTTTCTTGAAATCTATAGCGTGGTTTTAATGGTCTTTCATCTTGAAAGCTGTTCGAGCGTAGTTTTTTAAAAAAACAGGTTGTCTTGAGGTCTTTTCTTGTAAATCCCGCTTGTAGTTTTATTTTTTTTGATTTTTTTTCATTGATTTTCTATTTTTTTTCTATGGCAAAACTTTGTAGGAAGATTGAGCGGGGGATGGGGGCGTAGTCACTTTCTGTAGGTTTTTCTTTTGTCATCATTAAGTTTTTATAATTTCCATTTTTGAGGTACAGTTCCCCTTTTTAATATGTTGTCAAAACATGTTTTTTATGGGGTTTGTAAAAATTTTACTGGTTTTGCCAAAAGGGTTTTAAAAGTTCTCCCTATGCTTGGTCCCTTTTGCTTTTTTGTTTTTTTTATTGCCCCTTTAGAAAGTTTTTTCATTTTCTTGAAAGTTTGGTTTTTCCAGTTAGTGACATTTTCAGTGGTTGGGGTAATATTGTATATATGTTCTAGAAGGTGTGTTGGCAGTTATTTTTCGTTATTTTTTTAAACTGTACGTAAGTTCTGTTTGGGAAAACTCGTACGTGTTTGTCGTTCATAGGTTCCCCGTTTCGTCTATTCTGTTTGGGGGGCTTTTTTACATCTTCCCATAATGGTGGAGCTTGGTCTTGACTTCCTTTGGAATCTCTATTTATTTTCATAAAGGTCACGATTTCTTTTTATTTTTCCCTTACAAGGGGCCCCCATCAGCCCAAACACAGCGCCGCGTACCGAGCCCCGGGGCTTCCCAATCAGCGCCGGCACGGGGTGCTGCACACACTCTTTCCCCCTTCCACCCCGACTGCCCCAACCTTTCTAGTCACCGTGGCTCGCATACGTAACTCATCATATAATGAATTTCCTACTATTTGCGTCATGGCTGCTCAGTGAATCTAGTGACAGTAGCAATAAAAGTGGCGCTAAGAGTGGAGTTGGCCGAATTGATGGGCAAGGTGCAAAAAACACTCCTCTCTTCTCACCTCTCCTCTCTTCTCTCTCTCTCTCTCTCTCTTTTTCTCTCTCATTTCTGTTTTTTTTTTGGGGAAATCTGAACTAATAAACAGATGAAAACAAACACCCTTTATTTGGCTATTCCCGTTTTAAAAAAATCACGGGGAAAATATCGGGCCCCTCAACGAAAAGGCATTGTGACAAGTATTGCTATGAAAACCCGAAGTTTTTCGTAATGAATTTAAATTCACTGATGCTTTTACAAGTGATGTAGGTGCAGTAGCGGGATTATGGAGATAAAAGTTTAGGTTCCCTTACTGTTATTCCAGATAATGAGATTTATGATGTGTCAAGTTTTATGTATTTACCCCAGCCCTGACCGTGCAGGGACAGGGGAAAACGTGGCAGATGCCCGACAAGTACAAAAAAATTATGATTACGAATAACGAAAACTCTAAAACCGCGTGTATTAGTCGAATTATTTTACGATAATCAAATTTCCCCTTTTCGGGGTTGCAAAAAGTAAGTATTTCAAAACGTTTTTTACCTCAAAAAAAAACCTATTTATAATATTTATAAAAAAAATCTTACACCCATTTATAGTGGCAAAAGGAAAAAGCATTAATAATTACCCAAACCAAAAACCTATAAAGTATTCAATTATAAATAAATGCTGTAAAGGCTGGGACTCCCCTAACCAGGAATCACGTAGTTCACGATTATGTTTTCATGAACAACTACTACGAGTTCTGCTTTGGTGAAGCACGGATTATCCGCTAACAAATGGGACCTTTATTTTTTTCTATAAATATAGAAACAAAAATAATATCTACTGCTAAGAGCCGGCCTCAACTATTTAAGTAAGCAACTATAAAGCTTTGGAAAAATAAGATAATTCATTCTATGAAGTCAATTTTTCACGCAAAAAAATCAAGGTTCTTTACGCTACAAAAATGGGCAGAATGGGTGTGAGGGGGCGGCCGTGTGGTCTGGGAGGGACGGGCCGGTGGGACACGGAGTGAGAGGGCTCTTAACGGGTCCCCCGGGGGCTTCTCAAAGGGCTAGATCAGAAGAAAAAGTGAAAAGTACAAAATTTAAAACAGTTTTTTCGTTGATCAAAGCGATTTCATTAACCCTACTGTACGTATACATTAACAAGTTATCATTATTTCTGTGGGGCGCAAACCTTGCAATTGGGACCCCTTTTACCCCCACCCACCCTCCCTTTCCCCGCATTATCCCCTTTAAATACAAAGTTTGGGTTCATGAAACCAAAACTGGGCCACACACACACCACCACACCACCCTTAAAATGCGCCGCTGTGAATATCCAACGCGGGAGAACACAGGAACCAAAAACCCAAAAACCCGGGGTGCGACCCCGACACTACCTCCCGTGTTCCTAAAACTACTGACCCCTGAAACACTTATAACTTGCTTCCCTTTTTTTATTTGAGAGAGCGAGAGCGAGAAAAAAAAACCTCCCCAGATTTATTTTCCTAAAACTACAAAAGGATTTCAAAATACCTCCATGAGGGGGTCAAAACGGGGACGCGATGCCCGCCCCAAAGCCTTGCCACTGAGCTACCGTGATGGGAAGACTTTCAATAAGAAAGACACATCATGTGTCACGGAACCATAAGAACACGGAGAACAGACCATGACGGATGAGACGCAAGCAGGGAAGGTACGTACATGAAGGATGCACATTTCAGTGCAGCTACGAACAGGCTCAGTTTGGAGGAAGGTTCTACACTTGTTAACCAGCATTTACGCGCAAAAATCACATCAGGAAAAATGGAATGATAATGAAAAATAAATGCCTGAGTTCCCTTGTAATTTTGCTTTGATGATAAATATCTTAATTAACACACCAGATGTAGTGAAACAGCGAGAGGGAGGAAAGCAACATGTGGGCGGGGTAAGGGAGGTGTGGCGGCAGGGACAGGCCATCCACCATGCAGGTGGCTGGCCTGTCCCTGCCGCCCACCTCCCTTGCCTCGCCCGCATGTTGCCTTCCTCCCTGCACACAATGGAACAATCACGTCACCTCACCTTAGCCTCCAGCAGCGTCCTTACTGAGCCTCGTCCACCAGTCAGGTCACAACAGTCTTGTAACACACACTTTACGCCTCACTGCCGCGCCGCAACACTCACTATGCCTCACCGGCCGCATATGAATCAGAAATGCGTCGTTGGATAAAATGAGCGTTAGCAACAAGGCGACGGCATGGCTGTTTGGTGATTGGTGGTGACGTCACTGGAGTCGAGGAGAGCTACGGCAAAGGCGGTATACTAAAGAAAGACTGGAAAGCTTCAAAATAAGGTGTAGTAAAGGCTAACTGGTTACTCTTTAGTTCTTTCGTCCATACTACGTTGAATGTATCTAGAATCAGTGTGATGTACAACGTGAACAAATGTACAACTGGATAACTCGAGCGAGTACACAGTAGACACATCTTGGAATTTCTTAATTTACGTAAAACAAATAGGAACAACAAAATCAGTGGATCTTCTTCAGATATGTCAAAATAGACACCAAGGAACTATATTGTGGGCATAAATTAAATAAATTCCGTAATTAAACACTTTAGGTGGTGCCGCTGCAAAATCAGTAGTCAGTACCTCCTGTGCAATCATCATCTCGCGTGGTTGTTTACAATTTTACATCTTTGAATCAACTCGGACCAGGGGCGCCCACAGAGATACCTGTAGTGGAAGCACATATTATATAGGGCCCACTGTTGATGGGTGTGGGTGGCGAGCGAAGCGAGCCTACTCAGCTGGGGGGGTCCGGGTGGTCGCTGTAAGCCCCCCCCTGATTTTTTTTGCAGTTTTGATCAATTTTAGGTGCATTTTGGGGCCTCATAGGGGCCTCATAGGGCCTTATAAAGGGCCTCATAGGGGCCACTAGGGGGGCCCTTATAGGGGCCCACACATGTCTTGAGGCTTACAGTGGACACACGTGCGTCCAGTGCGTCCGCCTGTGGGCGCCCCTGACTCGGACGTCCAGCCGTCCACTCTTTGAGCTACCGTGGTGGTGATAAGACGTGTATGCTTCTGCTCCTCCACCGAAATATTACCGCTACTACCGCTTCCCTGACCACGACACTACACTACGTTGTACTGTGTGCATACATATATGACACCAATTTCACTTAATATATCTAATATTTTCCCTGAAATAATAGAAAATAAAAGGCTAGCAATATCTGAAACCACTGAGGTAGTTTTTCGTCCACTCAATAGATGGCGCTCTAAACACAAGAATCGGGTGCTATCTGGCATCTTTCTGGCTACACTTATTTGTTATGTTGGATAGGAATATTTCCCGTCTTTCTTTAGTATACAGTCTTTGGCTACGGTGTGTCATTGGCTAAAAACGTCTCGAACAAATTGTTTGAGTGATTCGGTGCTTCAGTCGGATTTACGACGCGATGAAGGGAAAAAAAGATTTGTCTGTTCCCACATGAACAATTTAACAATTAAAGCACATATTCAAAAGTGAAATACATGTTTCTCATCACTGCAACAGTTCCATGAAATCAAACAGCGAGTAGATCTTCCACTACAACGATACTAAGCAGAAGTTTCGAAAATAATTTCTTTCAGTGACGTCAAAAGTCTAAAGATGGCAGAAATCACCGAGCCACAGTTATCACTCGGCATCAGACTGATATTACTGGGAACTGAAATGTCAGCAGCGTCTTTACATAATATAATATTGGATTTAGGGCAATATCTCTCCTCGTGTTCGGTCGTGCCTCTGAACGTAGCATTCTGTGTTGGGGCAGAGATGATGGATGAATCATATCCATATGTGAGATAATGGTATGAATTACTGAGAGAGAGAGAGCGAGAGCGAGAGCGAGAGAGAGAGGAAAGTGGAGGGCGGGATAGAGTGAGGGAGGGCAAAGGTACCCGGTGGGAGGAGGGAGGGAGGGAGGGAGAGCTAGATGGCCACCCCCTGTGTGCATCCCTCCCCTGCTGGTTCCAGCCGTCAAGGCGGTTGGTGTGTTACTACTTAGTGGACGAAAAGAAGATGAAAAAATCGAATCATTGGAATCGATTACACTTGTTTTTTTGAGCAACAGGACTTTTAATCTAGTCAAGTACACAGAGGCGTAGAATGACACACTATTATCATAATACACCTGACACCATCATCATTCATACTCTTTTTCCTGTTCTTATTTTTTTCAAAGTAAATATATAAAAAGAGTACCGGTATTATTTTATCTTCTCGTTTACTGTTGTTGGAATGAACTGATACCACACAATCTTGTACTTGTGTATTGTTTCTTTTTTATTATCTTTTATCTTTTTTTTGTGAGTGTGTGGGCTCGGTGGGTGTGTGTGGAAGGGAAGGGCTGTCGCTTGCTATAGCGTAAAGTCTTAACTGGTGACACTGGAAAGAACAACACATTTTACAGTGGGCTTTCATCGTAGGCTCTTTTTATTTGGTTATTTATAGTTTTCTTGTTTTCTTTCTTTAATATTGTTCTTATATCTTTCTTTACGTAAATGAAACATTTTATTTCAGTAGTGTGTGTATGTGTGTGTGTGCAAGTGTGTGAGTGTGTGTGTGTAAGTGTGTGTGAGTGTAAGTGTGAGTGTGTGTGTGTGTATTTAAAATTAAATTTCCTTGCGCAGATTTAGGTCAACAAAAATGACGAAAATTTTAGAGATGTGCGATCGACCATCCTCTTGTTCAAGGGGCAATCACAACCTGTGCTGTCCGCGGATTCCACTTTGAGAGGAGCTTGATCTGCTTACCTACTGAACAGCCGGAAGACGCATAGTATCAGGCCACACAGGTTGTGTGTGTACGTGTGTGTGCGTATGTGAGAGTAGAAGGAGAGAGAGAGAGAGAGAGAGAGAGAGAGAGAGAGAGAGAGAGAGAGAGAGAGAGAGAGAGAGAGAGAGAGAGAGAGAGAGAGAGAGAAGATTGAATCCATATAACTTGCCAATCAATTACATCGCATATTCTTTGATGATCAAACTACGAAATTCACACTAATTTCTTCTTATCCACACCATACCCACAGGGAAGGCGGTAGCGGAATGGTTAACGTTTCCGACTGGCGTTCTCGGTGACCCGAGTTCGATCCCCGAAGATAATCAAAACCTTTCTGCACCGTCGAGTGGCCTAAGAACACCCACATGCCCTGCCCATCAACTCTACCTTTGATTGCGAGTGCATCGGAGGGCACAGGGGGGCGGCATGAGCCTCTAATCACAGGCGTCACTATAAAAATCCTGCCCGCGCCACCACGGGCGAGGATCAACCATCCCACCCCTTAAGTGAACCTCCAGAGCCTACCATCCGAGCCCTGGGTCACCACTGCCTACAGGCGCTATAGGCACAGATGTTATAAAAAAAATAAAAAAAACTTTCCTTCTGAACGCCATGGGAACAAACTAAGCCTACATATATGTACATCACCAGGCTTAGGGAGCAAAGACATCAGTTAACAATACGTAACAACCCTGTAACAGTCGTAACAATACACTCGTACTGGATAAGACCCGTAACCAGCCTGTATCGGGATGGTTTATGCAGTTCATGATAATAACAATGTACATGCATCGTAGGGATTGTTATTAATGAGAAAAATACGTATTTCCTGCACTGAGTATTGATATCATAATTTACATTGTAATGTGATGACAACATAACATAGTGCTGGTGTATTATCTGTTACAAGCCTAGACAGTAATGTAATTATTCTTCGCAAGTGGTTTTATGCAATAATGACTTTTTTAATTGCCAGTGGAGTATACATATTACTTGCATGCAGTGCGTGTTGGAAATATTATTAGCCAGGCTTTAGCAGCTGACATTTGTTTTAGAAGCTGACTATCATTTTACAGCAACGTTACATATACCTGCAACACTTGACACTAATGCTGAAGCCTGATTGACAAACTTTTACTGCCATGACGTGACAGCAAAACATAGGTTGTGAGATTAATTGAATTTCCTTAATTAAAACTTGTGTTAATTAAGTCCTGAAGGCTGTGAACACATAACTGCTCTGCAGAGCCCCTGTCGGTATAAATGCAGATTAAACCAATACACAATCGATGGTTTTAAGTATCCTGAAAGTTTTGTTCTCATCATAAGGAGTATTTCTAACCCCTATAACAGCGTCGGAAATTAAAAATAACATAAGGGGGTTCTAGGGGAGCAACCCCCCCAGCGAAGTTAGGTTACGAAATCAATGCCCAGGTCAGGTTAGTTAACTACCACGTGGGTCTGGGGGGCTACGCCCTCCCCCCCAGCTATGTCAGGAGAGTATTGGTCATAGGGGGTACTGGTTGAAACTGCATATCTACCCCACTGCCTTTTTATGAGTCGTTAGCTCCTTCTATGGTTTACCTGACTAAAGATCTTATTTATACACAACACAGGGTCATAATGACAAACAATGGCATATGTGTATCGCTACAGGGCTGTAGTTATTAGCTAAAGAAGCATAATTTGTTTCCTCTTAAGCTACAATATAACTAGAAAACAAATTATGTTAGGCTAAAAATATGTCAGGCTAGAAATAATGTAGCGTGATGAGAATATATTATGCATTATCAACCTAAACTGTAATACTATTTTCAAGGCAATACTTCCATTGTAGTGTGTCATTAGATCCTCAGAGCAACATTATTTCAAGTTATAATAATAATCAGGATAACATTTCTGTTCCAAAGCTTTGATTCGATTCTTCTATCAGTATTTTTCTGGTATATTTCAAATAAACAAATCAGTTCTATTGCAGTTTAATACAATACAAGGCACGTAGTTGTAATCATTCTCAACTTGTAGGTCTGACAATTTGCAGTATTTCTAACTCCTACATCAGCCGTCGGACATTAATAATAACATAAGGGGGGGGGGGGGGCAGCCCTTCAATTAGGTAAGTTTACGTAAGCTCTTAGCTGTCACCTGGGTTTTTTTTTATTCAAAAGCTGCATTTCATTGGTTAAGAACAACTGTGAGCATCACAGTGTTCATCTTGAACTTTTTTTGGTAAAATTCTAGTAATTTTCCGCCCTTATTAGTCGTATTTTTTTCATCCAGAATTTCACAGATCCCTTCACATACCTCTAAAACGTAATTATAAAGTAGGGGAGAGATGCCCCCTTCATCCCCCTCCCCCCCTAAATGAGCCCACTCCCTGGACCCCCCAAAATAACATTACTAACCTAACCTTATTAAAACCTAACCTAACCTTACCAATAACCTCCTAGTGAGACCTACTTGCAGTTAAGAACTAGAATTTTACCAGGTTAGGCTAGGTTAGTAATAATTTTGAGGGGTGATTTCGCTAGGAGGTTATTAGTGAGGTTTTTTAGGTTTTGGTGAAGTTAGGTTAGGTTATAGTGAGGTTAGATTAGTAATATTATCATGATTTTTTTTTTAAAGGGGTCCAGGGACGTCGTTTAGGGGGGAGGGGGGTGAAGGGGGCATCGCTCCCCCACTTTATAATTACGTTTTAGAAGTATCTGAAGGGATCTGTGAAGGTCTGGAGGAAAAATCCCACTAATAAGGGCGGGAAAGGACACTAGAATTTTACCCTTTTTTTTATTACATCGAGGTAAATCTTAAGAACAAAGGTCCCACCCCCTATCATCTTCTTCTTCTTATAGCCAACAAGCTTGGGGACATGGTGGGAAACCGGGGTTTTTGGGTGGGGGAGCACACACATAAGGGATATATGTTCCCCCACAAAAAAAAAATCCATAAACTAGGGAAATTTCCCTAGTTCATAGACTTTATCGGGGCCATATTTTCCTTATGTGTGTGCTCCCCTACCCAAAAACCCTGGTTTCCACCATGTCCCCAAGCTTGTTGGCTATAAGAAGAAGATAGGAGGTTGAGCCTTTATACGAAAGATGGCAAAACTCTACAGACCTAACCTAGCACCCCTCCTCGAGCCCCTCGTGCTGTGCACTAACCTAACCTGCCCAAACCTAACCTAACCTAACCTGACCTGACCTGACCTGACCTAACCTAACCTAACCTAACCTAACCTACTCTACTCTACTCTACTCTAACTTAACGGGGGGGGGGGCCTCCGTCCCTCTAGACCCTCCCGTGCTGTGCACTAACCTAACCTAACCTATCGGACGGGGGCGCACTTCTCAAATCTTGGGAAAAATATCCTAAAAGTAAAAGTTGTCCATTGCGCATCTCGCTGGACTTAGTTTTTCTCAAGAACCTGAAATTTAATATCGGCCATGTAGGCAAAGTAAGGATCGGCACTCATTAAAATCTAAACAGATGTGTTAAGGACAGTAAGTATAATACGTAGAGCCAACATTTGGGTCAGCTTAGCGTGGAGCCCTTGTTCTTAAGATTGTCCGTAACTAACAACAGTGTTCTTCAAACTTTTTTCATCGCGACCCAGTTTGATTTTATGCATTACATTCACGACCCTATTGTACGTCTGTTGCTGCTTTCTGTCTCCGATGTGATTTTTTTTTACAATTACATACATACATACATACATACATATGCTAATAAATGCATATATGTGCATATATAAGTGCATGCATATATACATACAAGCATCTATGGATTCAAAAGGATTGCATATGTTCGAGTGTGCAAATGTAAATTTTATTTATTAAAAGTATTTAAAAAATATGTAGAAGTACTGTGCAAATTGTAACTACGTAAGTAGAGAAAAATAGTATTAATTGATTGGCAAGTGAAGATTATGCGTACATGTCCTGCCTTCTCCCATCGGCATTAACTCTCTCTCTCTCTCTCTCTCTCTCTCTCTCTCTCTCTCTCTCTCTCTCTCTCTCTCTCTCTCTCTCTCTCTATTTGCTCTCTACTTTAATGCTTTCACTATATTTAATGACAGTGGCGCCCCCTGAGCAAAGCTCGCGACCCAGTATTGGGTCGCGACCCGTACTTTACCTATACACACCCTGAACAACTCCTACATATCACCCTAAATATTATTATATTTGATGGCCGCAAGACACTGCAAGTTGCGATCTCCGTTACCCTTCACTACCACCTCCCTTCCTCTCTCATATCACCTTTAAATACAAAAGTTTAGGCTTCATGACCATAAAACTGGGCCACACACACACCACCATCACTCACCCTTAACCTGCGCCGCTGTGACATATCCACGACGCGGCAGAACACCAGGAACCAAACACTGCATGGAGCACCGACCGCCGCACCCTCACCTCCCGTGTTCTTTCCACGACTGGCCATGAATCACACGAGTACGACTAGTTTGTTTTGCTTGGCCAAGGATCATCTATATAAACGGTCCTATAGTTTAGCTCTTTATAAAAACAATTTTGTTTTCCTTTTATCTAGGATGTTTTCTGTTCTTTACGTCTTTCGTAGTTTCATTCTTTTACTTCTGATAAGAGAGAGATGGTAAAAGAAGAGGGTAAAAGAGGAGGAAATAAGGGACAGTTGGCAAGGGGAACGAGGGAAAGGAAAGAGAAAAGAGGAAAGAAAGGACAATGAAAAGAGGGAGAGATGGAGGGGAAGAAGTGAAAGAAGAATAAAGGGAGATGAGGTAATGTGGCAGAGACAGGTAATTATGTGTGTTCTCTAGCAAATAGAGACAAGAGAGAGGAGAAGAGAGAGAGAGAGAGAGAGAGAAGAGAGAGAGAGAGAGAGAGAGAGAGAGAGAGAGAGAGTCCCTTGAAATTTATTTACGGTAAACCATAACATTATTTCTTTTATTTCTTTTGCGTAAGATTCATTGTTTTCTTTAGTCATACTTAGCAAGAAGTAAATTTTTATTCAAACACTTTAGTAAATGTAACAAAGGAAAAGCTGATGTGTCCTGTTACATTATCAAAGTAATATATATATATATATATATATATATATATATATTATATATAATATATATATATATATATATATATATATATATATATATATATATTAGTATTGTGGTATAGTAGAGCTTCATAGTACATTACACTGAATGACAGTTAGTAATAGTAATACTAGTAGTAGCAGAAGAAGTGATATGGTTGTGGAAATTTATGTCACATACATATATTTCATTTGAGGTCTTACCTATACAAAACCCATCGTCTATCTCATCCGACACAATACCCCAACTAGTCAACTAACTAGGATACTTATCGGTGGATAGTGGGTTGAATTCGCTGTAGGTTTGATTAATGCTGCATGTCTTGCTATCCGAAGTGGCAACGTGATCGAGGCCGCCCGTGAAGGACAGAGGCGGAGGGCGGAACGATGTGCTTTGATATGGGCGTCAGGCGGGTTTTCATAACCCAGTTATCTTGACGCGGCGGATATAATCACTTGTGTCGTATTTTAACACATCCTATTGTTTTTTAATGCTGTGTGCAAAAAGTCTATATACAATTCTCTCATATATACAAATCCACGTATATATTTAATAAGAGATGTTAACTCGGTAGAGGCTGGAAGTGTACTGAATTTCCAAGCCAGCGGCGGCGACCGGCTGCACAAAATCCCACCTACACGTGTCAAATCGTCGGTGGCGAGAATCTAATGGGCAGCAGCCAATGACCACGCTTCTAACCAAGGTGCTAATTATTTAAGATGCAAGTGCTTAGTAACCACTGGGAATGCTAATTTATATTATCCCAGTACTTGTCATTTACTTAAATTACCTTTAATAATACCCATTACCATTATAATTATATATAAACATCCCTACGCTCCCTCTATGATGAACGGACAATACCTCCCTCACAAGGGGGGGTGAAACAAACCACCACTCTACCAATTGTTGAGAGGGTATTGGTGGATTATTTCCACAATGGTAATACTTATAAATGTAGTAGTATAAAATAATAGTAAAAGTAATAAAATATAGTAGTATCAGTATGATAGCAGTAGTAGTAATAGTAATCGAATCAATATTTATATCAATGTTAACAACAGAAGCAGTAATAAAAGTAGAAGCAGACCTAGTAATGCAATACCAACGCCACAGCAGCAGCAGCAGCAGCAGCAGCAGCAGTAATCATAATGCCACCTCGGCCTGTGGACAACGGCAACTTTACCTTCTACATATCATCACGGTTCACGCACAGCAGGATGGGAGAGAAAAAGAAAACACGTCCATTTATACATTTAATTATGTCTTGAGTGGGTTGATGAATGACATTATTTACACTGATGAATGAGCGAGCCAAGACAGAGGCTGAGGCTGCCTTTACCACAGCGTCTCCAAGTAACTGAGCCAGGTTGAATGATCTCTTGCACGCCTTTCTTCACTCACTCTTTCTTTCTCTTATGTGCATACTCGTATGTAATGAAGAATACATACATACTTAGATGCATACATAGATGCACACATTCATACATACACACATTCGTACATACATACATACATAACGGAGAACACACAAACTACTTACGTACATATATATACAATCATACTGAACATAAAAACACAAAGCACACACACACACACAACACACACACACCACACACAACAAACACATATTGCAACATATTTTTAGTTTACATACAATCAATCTTGTCAAAGTGTTTTAGAAATATACAAAAGGAATATATACGTACATCTCTCTCTCTCTCCCTCTCGTCTCTCTCAACTCCTCTCATCTCTCATCCTCTCTCCTCACTCCTTCTCTCTCTCTCTCTCTCTCTCTCTCTCATCTCTCTCTCTCTCCATAGAGAAATAATCAAACTTTTCCACCAAAAATCAATAATTCCTAGTGGACGTTTCCTCTTCTCCTAAAACATATGACATAAATAGAAAAAACAACAAACACATACACCAAATACAAAAGTTTAGGCTTCATGACCATAAAACTGGGCCACGCACACACCACCATCACTCACCCTTAACCTGCGCCGCTGTGACATATCCACGACGCGGCAGAACACCAGGAACCAAACACTGCATGGAGCACCGACCGCCGCACCCTCACCTCCCGTGTTCTTTCCACGACTGGCCATGAATCACACGAGTACGACTAGTTTGTTTTGCTTGGCCAAGGATCATCTATATAAACGGTCCTATAGTTTAGCTCTTTATAAAAACAATTTTGTTTTCCTTTTATCTAGGATGTTTTCTGTTCTTTACGTCTTTCGTAGTTTCATTCTTTTACTTCTGATAAGAGAGAGATGGTAAAAGAAGAGGGTAAAAGAGGAGGAAATAAGGGACAGTTGGCAAGGGGAACGAGGGAAAGGAAAGAGAAAAGAGGAAAGAAAGGACAATGAAAAGAGGGAGAGATGGAGGGGAAGAAGTGAAAGAAGAATAAAGGGAGATGAGGTAATGTGGCAGAGACAGGTAATTATGTGTGTTCTGCTGAGAAGAGAGAGAGAGAGAGAGAGAGAGAGAGAGAGAGAGAGAGAGAGAGAGAGAGAGAGAGAGAGAGAGAGAGAGAGAGAGAGAGAGAGAGAGAGAGACAGAGAGAGAGAGGAGTCCCTTGAAATTTATTTACGGTAAACCATAACATTATTTCTTTTATTTCTTTTGCGTAAGATTCATTGTTTTCTTTAGTCATACTTAGCAAGAAGTAAATTTTTATTCAAACACTTTAGTAAATGTAACAAAGGAAAAGCTGATGTGTCCTGTTACATTATCAAAGTAATATATATATATATATATATATATATATATATATATATATATATATATATATATATATATATATATATATATATATATATATATGATTAGTATTTGTGGTATTAGTAGAGCTTCATAGTACATTACACTGAATGACAGTTAGTAATAGTAATACTAGTAGTAGCAGAAGAAGTGATATGGTTGTGGAAATTTATGTCACATACATATATTTCATTTGAGGTCTTACCTATACAAAACCCATCGTCTATCTCATCCCGACACAATACCCCAACTAGTCAACTAACTAGGATACTTATCGGTGGATAGTGGGTTGAATTCGCTGTAGGTTTGATTAATGCTGCATGTCTTGCTATCCGAAGTGGTCAACGTGATCGAGGCCGCCCGTGAAGGACAGAGGCGGAGGGCGGAAGCGATGTGCTTTGATATGGGCGTCAGGCGGGTTTTCATAACCCAGTTATCTTGACGCGGCGGATATAATCACTTGTGTCGTATTTTAACACATCCTATTGTTTTTTAATACTATGTGCAAAAAGTCTATATACAATTCTCTCATATATACAAATCCACGTATATATTTAATAAGAGATGTTAACTCGGTAGAGGCTGGAAGTGTACTGAATTTCCAAGCCAGCGGCGGCGACCGGCTGCACAAATCCCACCTACACGTGTCAAATCGTCGGTGGCGAGAATCTAATGGGCAGCAGCCAATGACCACGCTTCTAACCAAGGTGCTAATTATTTAAGATGCAAGTGCTTAGTAACCACTGGGAATGCTAATTTATATTATCCCAGTACTTGTCATTTACTTAAATTACCTTTAATAATACCCATTACCATTATAATTATATATAAACATCCCTACGCTCCCCCTATGATGAACGGACAATACCTCCCTCACAAGGGGGGGTGAAACAAACCACCACTCTACCAATTGTTGAGAGGGTGGTTGGTGGATAATTTCCACAATGGTAATACTTATAAATGTAGTAGTAGTAGAAATAATAGTAAAAGTAATAAAATATAGTAGTATCAGTAGTGATAGCAGTAGTAGTAATAGTAATCGAATCAATATTTATATCAATGTTAACAACAGAAGCAGTAATAAAAGTAGAAGCAGACCTAGTAATGCAATACCAACGCCAGCAGCAGCAGCAGCAGCAGCAGCAGCAGCAGTAATCATAATGCCCACCTCGGCCTGTGGACACGGCAACTTTACCTTCTACATATCATCACGGTTCACGCACAGCAGGATGGGAGAGAAAAAGAAAACACGTCCATTTTATACATTTAATTATGTCTTGAGTGGGTTGATGAATGACATTATTTACACTGATGAATGAGCGAGCCAAGACAGAGGCTGAGGCTGCCTTTACCACAGCGTCTCCAAGTAACTGAGCCAGGTTGAATGATCTCTTGCACGCCTTTCTTTCACTCACTCTTTCTTTCTCTTATGTGCATACTCGTATGTAATGAAGAATACATACATACTTAGATGCATACATAGATGCACACATTCATACATACACACATTCGTACATACATACATACATAACGGAGAACACACAAACATACTTACGTACATATATATACAATCATACTGAACATAAAAAAGCACACACACACACACACCACACACACACACACACACACAAACACATATTGCAACATATTTTTAGTTTACATACAATCAATCTTGTCAAAGTGTTTTAGAAATATACAAAAGGAATATATACGTACATCTCTCTCTCTCTCTCTCTCTCTCTCTCTCTCTCTCTCTCTCTCTCTCTCTCTCTCTCTCTCTCTCTCTCTCTCTCTCTCTCTCTCTCTCTCTCTCTCTCTCTCCATAGAGAATAATCAAAACTTTTCCACCAAAAATCAATAATTTCCTAGTGGACGTTTCGCTCTTTCCCCTAAAAACAAAGAGATAAATAGACATTCTAAAAATCGAAGAAAAAAAAACAATCTTGGGTATGGTTGTTACTAGCCTGACTATGCCGCCGCCACCACTACCAGGAGGAAGGAAAAGAAAGGATATCAAAATGATTGAGGAATATCTATGAGCAACTCAAATCATGCCAATAAGCGGAGCAATATGTAACAGCAATTCGGGTCGTGTCAAAAAAACCACATGAATGAGATAACATAATTGATAATGACAGTAATGAGTTGGCCCGATGGTGTAGTGGTTAGCATCTGCGGCTCATAACTGAGAGGTCGACACAGGTTCAACAGGTTCGATTCCCTGGCAGGGTGGAGACAATTTAGGCTTGTCTTGCTACGTTACAGCCCCTGTTCGCCTAGCAGAGAATAGACGGGATGTAAGTCGAGGAGTTGTGACCTCGAAATTCCAGCAGGAGTTGAGGGTGGCAATCCTTCACTCCTGTCTGTGTGTGTGTTGTGTGTGGGTGTGTGGTGTGTGTGTGTGTGTGTGTGGATATGGAGGGTGTATGTGTGTGGATGTGTGTGTGTGTGTATATATGTGTGTGTGTGTGTGGAGTCTGTGGTGGATGTGGATGTGGAGTGTGTTACGAAGCAGCTAGAAAAAATACAATACATCCGGTATCTTATTGAGAAAAAGTGCATACGTTGCAGAATTTTGTCATACCATATTGTAACATGCCATGATTACGAGCGAGCGCGAAGCGCTCGTGAGTCCTCACTGGATACGGGATTTTTCTCACTTAGCGGCCGACCCGACCCGACCGACCGACCATCACGCTTTTCAGGAGCTTATATCTTTGGAATCCCGCTTTCGATTGACAAGCGGTCTTCGCCATCTGATAGCCCCATTTAATCCCTATTTGACTTGACATGTTTTGTCTCACGTGAGGGGTCGGCATGGCACGTGGCGCGTGCCGTGTGAGGGGTGTCAGACAACGTTATCTTGCTATAGCTGAGAAACGGCTGTACCGACTAAGTTGAAATTTGGTGTGTGGTTTGAGACCACACACCTAGCAATGTCACACAGGTCAAACTCCGGGTGACGCAGCACGTGCGCACTTGCGGCGGGTTTCTACGGGCTCGCTCGTCCTTCGCCGATTAAGGCGTCTTAGATTAATACAATTATAAAAATATTTATTAGCGAGCATGAACGACTTAAATAAAACGTGTAGATAAATAAAATAAATGGAAATCAATGGAGTGAGGGGAAACGAAATTAAATGAATATGTAAAGCGATGCGAGGCGTGAAAAGGGCGTCGCCGATCAAAGGATTACAAGTGTAGATGAAAATATGACATGTGGAAAGAGGCACCAAAAAAGGACACGTGAGCATACAAATAAGGCCGGGAGCACCTGAACCAATGAATAGCGAATATAAAGCAGACAGGTGCGAACAATCCAATTAACTCCCACAGCACGCACGCAATTTTTATATAACAAGTAAGATGTGAGATTGAAGGCACATGACTACATCCATAATACAGCTATGAATAAATGAATAATATAATGAATGTATGAATGACTAATGAGCGATTTCGTGATTGAATATGCATGAAAAGAATGATAACTGAGAAAGAGGATATTACAGAGAAACTTTTGTGCAAATGAACTGCATGCGAGTGGGTGAATGTGTGAACGAGGCGTGAATAAATAAATGAATATAAACCATGTATAAGAGACATGTCAATGAGGAGTTCCGTAGTGTAATATACATAGCCAGAGAAAGGCAAATATAACATTAGTAAAGGAAGGTGAGTCCAAATAGATAAAAATAATCGTTCTGGTCCATTCATTCATACGACACACAATATGCTTCATATATATATATATATATATATATATATATATATATATATATATAATATATATATATATTTTGTGTGTGTGTGTGTGGTGTGTGTGTGTGTGTGTGTGTGTGTGTGTGTGTGTGTGGTGTGTGGTGGTGGGTGGGTGGGTGGGTGGGTGGGTGGGTGGGTGTGTGTGTGTGTGGCGAAAATAAAACACTGCGTGAGGTGAAAGAAAAAAGTGTGTGAGGTGAGAAATACGAGAATGTAGGTCATCCAAACACAGACACACACACACACACACACACACACACACACACACACACACACACACACACACACACACACACACCGAAACATAAAGTTGCACATACACACATACATACAAACAAACACGCAAACATATTGGAGAAGCAACACGCAGGCAAACACAGACGCAAAACCTACAAAACTGCATCACTGCCAACTAAATAAAACAAACAAATGAACGAATTCAACAAACACGCAGATAATTTAACAAACGTACACACAAACAACGCATCAAAATATCCAGGTAACTTACACACCTGCAAAATTATCAACCGTTATGAAAGAAAATATTGACAAAAAAATTAAGAAAAACAACATAATAGATAAAGTAAATAAGAAAGAGAGAAAGACGCAGGCATCCCTTTACCCTCCCTCCCCCTCCCTCCCCTTCCCCTCTCTCCTCCTACTCAATCCCTCTCCTTACTCTCCTTGGTCGTCGCTTGGGGAGTCGTATCCACCAAAAAACTGGACGAAGGAGCGTCAAGGGCCATGCGGGGAGGAGAAGAGGATGGTGGTGGTGGCGATGACGGTGGAGAGCAGGAAGCAGGCCAGCAGGACCCTGTCAAACACCAACGCCACCTGTAACGGAGCAGAGGAGAGGGGGAGGGAGGGGGATTAAGAGGCGGTGAGGTGCGAGTGAGTGGGAATTAGTGGTGTGTGTGTGGTGTGTGTGTGTGGTGCCGAAAATAAAAGAGTGCGTGTGGAGTTGGAGTGAAAGGTTGGAGAAACAGTGTGTTTGTGCTGGTTTGTGTGTGTGTGTGGGGGGGGGGGGGGGGTTGTGTCGTGTATGTGTTTGTATGTGCTGGTTTATGCGTGTATGTTTGTTTGTAATATTTCGTTTATTTATATTTTGTTTAGTTTGTGGTTGAAATAATTTTTGGCTTGCTATTTCTGACTTTTTTATGTCTTTTTGCGTTCATTTCCCCTTTCTTTCTTACTGTCTGGATTATTTAACTATCCAGTTGTTGATATGATTGTTATTATTTAGTATACTTATATATTCTTGTGGAGTTTGTGTTTCTTTGTATTCGCTATTTTTTATTACCTATTTTTGTTGACAATTGGTTCATCTTTCTTGTTTTTCGCTCTTTGTGTTCCTGGCATAGTATTTTTACATTTATACTTCGGTTAACTGTTTATCTTTATTTAGGGTTACTGTCTCGAGGATCTTGTTTGCATTTCACATATATTCCCATTTGTCTACTGATTTTGATAATCTAATGTTAATCACGAATACTT
>JACEEZ010021340.1:120000-147500 GCA_016584305.1 Chionoecetes opilio | reverse complement strand
GAAAAGAGGTTTTGATGTTTCCCATGTAGAAACTATTGAGTTTAAGGACAGAGTGTTAAAAGTTTGTGAGAAAGTCCGAAAAAATGATGGCTGGGCATCCACTGTTAAAGGTAGAATGGGTTCTGTAGGTGACCTGGTTTCAGAAGAAGCACTTTATCACAGAACATGTTTTGCAAACTTTGATTCCAATAAAAACATTCCCAAGGCATTCTCTTCTGTTGATTCTTCTAAGAAACAAAACCTTGGTAGACCAGAGGATTCAGAGAGAAAGCAGGCATTTCTGGAAGTTGCTAAATATTTGCAGCAAAATGACGAGGAGCAACTTACCATTGTCGATCTTGTTAAAAAAATGGAGGAAATTCTCGAGGACACTGGCTTTGAACCATACAGTGTCTCATACATGAAATCTCGATTGCTAGAACATTTCAAAGACGAAATCATTGTGACTGAAATTAATGGGAAACATAATGTTGTTACCTTCTTAAGTTACAGCAAAAAGTATTCTCCATAAATTCCCATGCACAGAGCCGCTCAACAGACAATTCAGAATCAGAGGCCATTAGAATCATAGAGACGGCAGCCAAGCTTATCAAGAATGACATTAAAGCTATCCAGACAAGTTCAGAATATTACCCGTCTAAGAATGATCTTGAACAGGATGCGATTCTTGAATTTGTTCCTAAAACATTGTTGATCTTTCTCAGGAAGATATTTGCAGGCAAAGACTTGAATTTGAAACTTGCATCAGTTGGTCAAGCGATAATGCAGGCTGCTAGACCCAGAGTTCTCCTTGCACCTTTGCAGTTTGGTTTAGCAGTGGAAATGCATGACCAATTTGGATCGAGGTTCTTAATTGACACTCTGAATAAACATGGCATCTCCGACTGAGGCGCTTTAAGGAAAAGGTTGTAAAAAGCTCAAAGTATGTTGAGGCCAAATCATTGCCACCAACAAGAGCAGCTACGAAATTCCACAGCCTTCGAGTTTACTTCCAAATTCAGGAATGGAAAGGTAGAAACCAGCTAAAACCTGACGAGTGGGGATGGAAACTTTCAGATGGTAAATTACAACCAATCATGACTGACTTGCCAGCTGGTCCTATAAATTTGTTGGCTATAATTAGGTGTAACTGTACTTCAGGGTGTAGTACAGCAAGATGCAGTTGCAGGAAACATGGCATTCACTGTTCAAACTTGTGTGGTGATTGCAAAGGCCTCCACTGCACCAACTCACCACAGCCAGATCTTGATGATGATGAAATTACCTGTGACTAGTTCTTGACAAGAAATGTTCTTTGGTCCGTTCATGAACTTGTTCTGTGGTGGTTATGCAAGAGCCTTGCCCCCGCATTTCGACCAACTGACCATTCCATTATTGTAAGTTGTACTTATTTTGGACCTATTTTTTTATGAAATGTCAGGAATTAATGTGAAAATTGTTGCCTTGAAAAAAGGGTACTTTTGTCTGTTTTTGTACCCTTTTATATTCATATTTGTATAAGAAATAAAAAAAAGCATGAAAACAATGGCAGGGGCTAGTCATTTTCTGGTGTTAGTTTATTGTTAAGCATATAGCTACCTATCATTACAATTTAAAACACCAAGAAAATGTCAAGCTGGCTTGGGGTGGGCCCTGTGTGGGTTTTCATGCAATTTTTATTTTTTTATTTCTAAATTTATCGGTTTTTAATTTTTTTGCACAAAAACTACGGTACCAATTTTGATGAAAATTGTATGATAATGGCAATACATAGTCATGCATTTGGTGTAAAAAAATTATTGACCTAGCTTAATTATTATGGATAGAGGAGGAAAAAAACCGTTTGTGGCGGCGGGTCGGAGATCTTCCCCGTTGGATTTTACAGATGGCGGCCGTTGACCCCCTTTTGGCAAGGTTAATTCTGGTAAACTTTTTTTATCCGAAAGAGAGGTATTCATGCCCAATATCCAAGTTAAAAACCTTTGTTAGCAATTTGTTTGAGGTTCAGCCACATTTTGACTAGACTATAGAGCGAGCGAGGATTCGAACCAGCAAACCACAAAATGGCATGCCAATGCTCTATCCACTGTGATCACGCCACTATGACCATAGTGGCGTGATCGTGGTGTGCGTGTGTGTGTGTGTGTGTGTGTGTGTGTGTGTGTGTTGTGTGTGTGTGTGTGTGTGTGTGTGTGCCTAGTTGTATTTACCTAGTTGTATTTTGCAGGACTTGAGCTACACTTGTATGGTCCCGTCTCCATATCTACATTTTTATTTTGCTTCCTTAGTGCTTAGTGTTGGCCGAAGCCACCACCCCGGGAGGCGGGACACAACCCCCAGCTAACAACCGGTACCCATTCACTGCTGGGTGGACAAGGACTCTGGTTTTAAGGAGACTGCCCATCATTCTCCGCTCCGCAAACGGATCAAAACCGGAATTTCTCGGTTGGGAACCGAGCGTGCTAATCACTGCACTGCGGAGAACCCATGTGTGTTTGTGCGTGTGTGAGTGTGTGTGTGTGTGTGTGTGTGTGTGTGTGTGTGTGTGTGTGTGTGTGTGTGTGTGTGTGTGTGTGTGTGTGTGTGTGTGTGTGTGTGTGTGTGTGTGTGTGTGTGTATACCGTGTTTTCAGGCTTCCATGAGGCGGCAGAATGGAAGGTTAGTCTGTGAAATTTGATAGCAATGGAAATGTGGTTGTATTGTTATTATTTTTGGCTTCATTAGCAATGGTGGATGTTGTTGTGGTGGTAGCAGTAGTAGCAGCTATTGGAGGACATAGGCGGGCGGCATGAGCCTCTAATCACTGGTGTCACTATAAAAATCCTGCCTGCGCCACCACGGGCGAGGGCTAACCATTACAGCTCTCGAGTGAACCTCCAGGGCCTACCATCCGAGCCCTGGAGGGCACTGCCTACTTGCGCTATAGGCATAAATGTAAATAAAATAAAAATACAGAGAAACAATAACAATAATAATAATAATAACAATATAATACTAATAGTAATAACAATATAAACAGTCTCGTCCCGTCGGTCATTCTATAAAGACGTGCGACTGCGTGCTCCTGATACGGGTCAAGTCAGGTCAGGGGTGTTTGTGGCTGGGAAGGTGTGCCCGGGGCTCCCTCCCTTTGTTGTGTTTCGTGTGTAGTGGCGGAAATTGACTTAACTTGCAATATGGCACCCGTGCTGCGGCCTCCTACCGAGGCGTCCTGCGAGATTGTCTCGGGCGCCACGCCCAAGCAGGTCGTCTTACGGGCGCCCTGTGGGGAGGAGCTCATAGCTCGGGCACTCCCAAGCGACGCCTCCGTTGGCCTTGAGGAGGGTGATGGGGCTGAGCTGCGCCAAGGCGAAGGAGACGCCGACAGTTCTGTTGACGCCCCTCAGGACCAGGGTGGTAATTGGTCCACCGTGGATAGCCAGGGGGCAACACGTCAGCCCGCACCTGACGCGGGCAGCAGGCGGCCGAGGTTCAAACTCGGTTGTACGACAGGCTATGCCAACCTCTACATGGCCGTGCTCGCCCTGCAGCGGGACCTGCCGGGCCTGCAGATGGATGTCAGGCCCAACCTGAGGGGGATATACGTCCTGACCCCCAAGGACGACGCCTCCACCGATAGGATGTATGGCCTGGCTCAGGAGCGGGACGCCCCGGCCAGGCTTGTGTTGCTTGACCCCGCGGAGAAACACACCAAGGCTGTCCTCCAGCGCTACCCACTTGACATGCCCCTCGAAGCGGTGCGGGACCATCCCAGCGTGATCTCGGCGGGGCGCCTCCGTGCCGTCCGTGACAGGGCCCTGACTCGTCAGGTGCTGGTGGAGCTGATTGGCGCGGCACCTGACAGGCTGGACCTGGGGGCTTGGGGTAAATATTCCCTGCGCCATTACGACAGGGAGCCCCTGTGGTGTTACCGGTGCCAGCGGTATAATCACCTGCAAGGGCGCTGTCAACACCCCGTCAGGTGTGGCGTTTGCAGCCAGGCGCATGCATCCGAGCAGTGTATCAGGCGTCATAAGACCCGGCAGTTCACCACCGCCAGATGCCCCAACTGCTTCGGGGGGCACCACGCTTGGAACCCCCGCTGCCCGGAACGCCTGCGACGGCTGCCTGGAGGAGGGAGGCGCCAGCAGGGCGGCGGTGATAGGCCGGGGCCGCAAGGTTCCTTTGTTCCTGCTCCGCTTCCCACGAGACCAGCATGGGGAGATGCGGGTGCACCTGACACCGACACCGAGGGGATTAGCGAGTCTCCGCCATATCTCTGTCACCCGACCCTCCCGGGGGACTGCGGACCACGATAGGCAGCAGCAACGCCGGGGCGAGGCCCTCCGGCTGACGAAGCGACAGAGGCGGAGATGGAAGGCGCAGGCGAGGGCGCAGCATAGTCTAGGGCAGGAGGCTGCGGTACCCCATCCCTCTCTCACCCCGGCTACACTCTCGCCGCCCACGCCTGCTCCCACGCCATCTGCGGCAGACCCCTCGCCCACACCGGCGCCCGTGTCACCCACGATGGCGCCCACTCCAACCGGGCCCATCGCTTCCACGCCTCCCGCGGATATGCCCACGCTCGCTCCGCCGCCTGTGCCTTACAAGCGACGCCCACGCTACCCACACCCGCGCCCACACTCACGTTACTCGCGACGCCCACGGCCACCTCCACACTTTCTCAGCCCGGAGTCACGCCCGCCGCCTCCCCTGGCCCAATGACGCGTACCCCCACCCTCCTGTCCGGGCTGTATAGTGGAGGGTTACTCGGGACACTGCGATGCGTGGTGGGCGTGGTGAAGCACCTTCTGGCCAGGCCGGGTGACGTCCCCAGGGACGAATGGGACCTTGAGGCCTTCCTCTTGGCTGAGATGGAAAGGGATTTGCGTCGCGGTTCCCCCCCTTCCCTCGCTCACGACAGTCCCTCATCACCCCCATCCCTCCTTCCCTCCACCTCCACTACACTGCCCTTCCTGCACCTGTCCACCGATGATGATGATACTGGAGCTGAGGGAAAGTGAAGGTGAGGCGCCCGTGACCTTCCCCCCACCCCGCCCGCTGCCGGCAGGCTCAAGGTGCTCCAATGAAACATTTAGGGGCTGCGTGGCAAGAGACCTGAGGTCCTCCAGGCCATAATGGAGGAGGACCTTGACCTCGTTCTCCTGCAGGAGATGTTGACGCCGGAGCACTTTGAGTGGAGGATAGCGGGATACACGGTGCACTTCCTCTCGTGTGGCGAGGATGGGCTGTGTGGTGGTGGTACGCAGCACTCTCCGGCACCGCAGGATAGCGGACCCCGTGCACTGTGGCGAGGGCGTGGATGTGATGGCAGTGCAGCTGGAGGTTCCCGGCCTCCCGCTGACAGTGTACAACGTGTACAGCACGTTCTACGTGCACACTGTGCGCGCCCTGGTAGACTACAGCGCGCCCGTGCTTGTCGCGCTGTCGCTCACTCAGCAGAGGAAGTTAGAGGTCCTTCAGAACCGAGCTTTGAGGACCCTGCTGGGGGCACCGCGCTGGGCCAACACCCGCGTCATGCAGGCGGAGGCACGGTTGGTGCCCCTAGCCTCCAGGGTTCGACAGACCGTGGCCTGTCGGGTGGCCAAGATCCCTGCCAGGCAAGGGAGTCTGTCGCGCGGGACAGGCTGTGCAGGGTTCTGCCACAGCAGCAGCGCGACCTATTGCCGGGCAACATCTGGCTGCAGAGGGTGGCAGACGCCGCCATCCACCTCCTCCCCGGCCATACTCACCTGCTGCTGAACGGACCTGACCACCCCGCTGTCAGCTACGTCGCTCCGCCCCCGTGGCAGCCCCCTGCCGCCCAGGTGATTATCGCCACACTGCCAGCTGGCAAGGCGTTGTGCACGCGGGAGGAGCTGAGGCAGCACGCCCTGCAGACGGTGGTGCACGTCAATGTCCCTAGCAGCGTCGCAGTCGCAGTCGCGGTCTACTACACCGACGGCTCCGTCGACCCTGAGAGAGGCCTGACAGGCGCTGCGGTGGTTACGGGCGGTGAGGTGCTGTCCTGGAGGACGCCTGACCATTGCTCCACGCTGCAGATGGAGCTGGTGACGATAGAGCGCGCCCTACAGCACGCCCTGGGCGGACAGGAGGAGGTCGTGGTGATTCACACCGACTCTATGTCTGCCCTGCAGAGTCCTACGGCAGCCCCGCACACCGATGGACAATGTGCAGCTCACCACCGCCATCCTGGGCCACATCCAGGGCCTCGTCGCGCAGGGGCGCCGCGTAAGGTTCAACTGGGTGACCAGCCACATAGGCCTCCGTGGCAACGAGGCAGCCGATGAGGCGGCCCGGGAGGCCACCAGACATCCAGCGGTGGCCTTGACTGTCTTGCACAGCATACATGGGGCCACGGTACTGGCCAGATGCGCTGCCGTCTGTGCCGCAGGGCAACAATATTGCCAGCTGGTGCAGACATCGAAGCAGGCAGCCTGGGACAAACAGGCCACGGACAACAACGAGCCGTTACGCTCCGCCCAGCAGCTGTCGCGAGCCGAGGAGGTATATATATACCTCCTCGACTTCGCACCTCGAAGCTACACCGACTTCGGCTTGGCTACGGGACCCTGGAGGAGCTGAGGGACGGGTTTGAGGATCGGCCGTGTGAACACTGTCCACATCTGGCCCGCCGTCTCTTGGCCCACTACCTGCTGTCCTGCCCCACTACGGCGCGGCTCAGACAGCGCGTCGGCCCGCTGGAGGACGCGGCCGCCCTCGTGCTGCGGCAGATTCAGGAAAACCTGCCCTCCTGCTGGAGGTGGCGCGTGCCGCCCCACCCCCCCGATGAACACAAAGGAGCGGGAGTGACCTCACGCCCCGCCCACCTGTGACCTGACTGTGGCTGCGGCTACAGCGGCGGGCTGATGCCCGCTCATCTATTACTGTATATATATATATATATATATATATATTATATATATATATATATATATATATATATATATATATATATATATATATGTATGTATGTGCATATGTATATGTATATATATATATATATTATATATATATATATAATATATATATATATATATATATATATATATATATATATTATATGTAATAGATGTAAATAAAAAAATAAAAAAAATAAAATAAAAACAATATAAATATTTCAGAAAAAATAATTATAAGGAAAATCATATTAATGATAATGATGAAATTAATATAAATAGCAACAAAAAATAATAATAATATTAATAATAATTTCCATTTTTCCCTCAAACCAGGCCACATTTAATTCAAACTTCAACAAAAGGTTTTGACATAAATATTAAAACAGTACTGGATGGTGTGCAATAAAATACGTGCAAATGACACGTGCTTTGCTTTATATATATAATATATATATATATATATATATATATTTTTTTTTTTTTTTTTTTTGCATCGTTTCATTTTTCCATTATTCATATATATTCATATTCCTACTAAATGAGTGGGATGGTAACGCTGCCAGGGGAGAAAGTTGCCAGCTTCCCCAAATTCAGGCAATGATGGACGTGCACTGTCGTGCAGGCCTCTCTCTCTCTCTCTCTCTCTCTCTCTCTCTCTCTCTCTCTCTCTCTCTCTCTCTCTCTCTCTCTCTCTCTCTCTCTCTCTCTCTCTCTCTCTCTCCTTGATCCATACTCCATTTTTCTTCTTCTAATATTTCATGCCATCATCTCGGCTGGAGGGATTGCAGGATGAGGAGGAGCCTTAAACTTTACTGTCCTTTATCTTAGGATAAGATAGATAGTGTAGTTTATCACAAACAGCCCCGTTAAGCTCAGCATGTCTGTGTCTGTGTGTCTGTTTGTTCTTCCTTTGTGTTCCTCCTCCTCCTCCTCATCGTGCTTCAACTACAAAGCCTCTTCTCTTCTTTAATCTTCTTCCATCCTCTTACCATTTACCTTTCCTCTGTGTAAGTATTTCTCTTTGCTTATTTTACCCTTATTTATCTTCCTCCTTATCTACGTCAACTGTCTTATTTCCCTCTTCTTTCTTTTTGTCCCTCGTCTCCGCATATCACGTCTTCCTCTTTTTCCCTTTACATATATCATTATTACTTCTTCCTCCTCTTTATCTATACTTCTCTTCACTTACTTTGCTGTTCCTCCTCTCTTCCTGTTTCCTCTTCCTCACCTCACCACTCCTCTTCTCTCTTTCCCTCCTTTCCTCCCCCATTACCTCACCACGACCCTCCTCTCCTCCACCTTCCCATCCCTTTCCTACCTTCCTCGTACCACTTTCCTCAACTTTAATAACCTGGACTTCCATCACGCTCCTGACCACACACACACAACACACACACACACACACACACACACACACACACACACACACACACACACACACACACACACACACACACACACACACCACGTCCACCTACCTGCTGCCACTCCACCCTGGTTGCCTCCTTTCTGTCCTGCTCCCCCAGACGCATCTCGTTCTTCTCGATCGTCTGGTACACTTTGTTCAGGACTCGCATGAACTGCTGCTCGAAATCTGAAAGTGACGAAGAAATGGCTAAGCTTCGTGAGATCTCAAATACATACAGTATATGTTTTTATTCCTTATTCCTCCCTTTCTGTCTGTGTGTCTGTGTATGTTTGCTCGCCTGTCTCTATCTTTCTGTGTTCATATGTGTGCCTGTATTTCGGTTCATCTCTCTCTCTCTCTCTCTCTCTCTCTCTCTCTCTCTCTCTCTCTCTCTCTCTCTCCTCTCTCTCTCTCTGACACCATTAAAACTTAAGAATTGCTACATTTCATATGTCTTCCTTCCTATTAATGTTTTAGCTGTAACTTCATTTTTTAAGACTCAATATTCTTTTATTTTTAGGTTCGTTGATTCCTTTTCTCCTCTGACAATGCATTCTGGAAACAACGCAGTGTCATAATTACGCCTATATTTGCAAGTCAATGGAGTATTGGGAATATTTTTGGTCTCATTTTTTCCCCCAGAATCCCGAAGCCAGCCAGTCATAAAACAGGCCGGGATAACAGCTCCCCTCAGTCATTGGTCGGAGTATTTTCGAAAACTATAACACGACAAAATTATATCATGTTACCGCGTTAATTATTTATCGAGTATTTTGTAATATTTCGAGACTAAACTGTAATAGGGGGATATAAACATTCCACGGAAATATTGAATTTGAGATCATTGCAAAGAACATGAGAGGTGCAAAGAGAGAGGTGTAAAGGTGCAAAATTAATATAAATGAGAATAACAAAGCTAATGATGATGGGAAGATATAGAGAAAGAAAAAAGTAAAGTAAATTATATCCACACTTGCACGCTATCATTTTCTCTCTCATGAATAAAGGGTAATCGATATGAGCTAGCGTGTAGGCAAGAAACTCCCCCCACACACACACAAAGACACACAACACACACACACACACACACACACACACACACACACACACACACACACACACACACATACAAACACACACAAACACACACACACACCACTCCGTAATGTAGTGGTTAGCACGCTCGGTTCACAACCAATAAATACTGGGTTCGATCCCCGGGCTGAGCGGAGAAAGATGGGTAGTTTCATTAAAACCCGAGCCCCTGTCCACCCAGCAGTGAATGGGTACCGGGGTAGCGTGCCAATATGTAGTGCCAGGATTTTGAAGGACCCGCCACTAAAGTGCGGAGGAACTGTGGCAACACCGTCTCATACTAGGTTTTTTTTTTTTTTTTTTTTACATCACAAAGAACTGGCCAAGGGCACAACAAAAATGGATAACACAAAGCCCGCTTAGTTGCCAGTCCCTATAAAGAAGACAGTAAGAGAATAAAATAAAAAAGAGGGGTGAGCCAATTTAGTTCGGGAGGTGTCTTGTTACTCTTCTTTTGAAAAGATTTAAGTCATAGGAAAGTGGAAAAGTAGAAACAGGAAGAGAGTTCCAGAGTTTACTAGTGAAAGGGATGCAAGAGTAAAGATACTGATTAACTCTTGCATTAGGAAGATGGACAGAATAGGGATGAGGATGAGTAGAAAGTCTTGTGCAGCGAGGCCGCGGGAGTGGGGGAGGCATGCAGTTAGCAAGTTCAGAAGAGCAGTGAGTATGAAAATAACGGTAGAAGAGAGCAAGAGAAGCAGCATTGCGGCGGTGATTTAAAGATTGAAGACAGTCAGTCAGAGGAGAGGAGTTGATGAGACGAAAAGCTTTTGACTCAACCCTGTTTAGGAGAGCTGTATGAGTGGATCCTCCCCAAACATGTGAGACATACTCCATACATGGGCGGATAAGGCCCCTGTAGAGAGCAAGCAATTGGGAGGGAGAAAAAAAAGAACGCAGACGCCACAGGACACCTAACTTCTTAGAAGCTGTTTTAGCAAGAGATAAAATGTGAGATTTCCAGTTCAGATTTTTAGTAAAGGATAGTCCTAGAATGTTCATTGTAGAAGTAGGAGACAGTTGAGTGTCATTGAAGAAGAGGGGATAGTTATCTGGTAGGTTTTGTCGAGTAGATAGGTGAAAAAATTGGGTTTTTGAGGCATTGAACAAAACAAGGTTTGCTTTGCCCCAATCAGAAATAATAGAAAAATCAGAAGTTAGGCGCTCGGTGGCATCTCTCCGTGAATCACTTAGTTCCTGTTGAATTGGACGTCTAATAAACGACGTTGAAAAATGCAGTGTAGAATCATCAGCGTAGGAGTGGATAGGGCTTTGAGTTAGACTTAGAAGATCATTAATGAGTAATAGAAAGAGAGTGGGTGATAGGACAGAGCCCTGGGGAACACCACTATTGATAGATTTAGGAGAAGAACAATGTCCGTTTACAGTAGCTGCAATAGAACGGTTTGAAAGGAAACTTAAGATGAAGGTACAGCGAGAAGGATAGAAACCGAATGAGGGTAGTTTGGAAATTAAAGATTTGTGCCAGACTCTATCAAAAGCTTTTGATATGTCAAGGGCAACAGCAAAAGTTTCACCGAAACCCCTAAAGGAGGATGACCAAGATTCAGTTAGGAAAGCTAGAAGATCGCCAGTAGATCGCCCTTTACGGAAACCGTACTGACGATCAGATAGAAGATTGTGAGCAGATAGATGCTTAAGAATCTTCTTATAAGTATAGATTCAAAAACTTTAGAAAGGCAGGAAGTCAAAGCTATAGGACGGTAGTTTGAAGGATTAGAACGGTCACCCTTCTTAGGAACAGGTTGGATGTGAGCAAACTTCCAGCAAGAAGGAAAGGTGGAAGTAGATAGACAAAGACGGAAAAGTTTGACCAGGCAAGGTGCAAGCACAGAAGCACAGTTTTTGAGAACAATAGGAGGTACTCCGTCAGGACCGTAAGCCTTCCGGGGATCTAGGCCAGAAAGGGCAAAGAAAACATCATTCCGAAGGATCTTAATGACAGGCATAATATAGTCAGAGGGTGGAGGAGAAGGAGGAACAAGCCCTTCATCAACCAGAGTGGAATTTTTAGCAAAGGTTTGAGCGAAGAGTTCAACTTTAGAAATAGATGAGACAGCTGTGGAGCCATCTGGGTGAAGCATAGGAGGGAAAGATGAAGAAGAAAAATTGTTAGAGATGTTATTTGCTAGATGCCAGAAGTCAAGAGAGGAATTTGATTCAGAAAGATTTTGACATTTTCTATGAATGAAAGAGTTTTTGGTAAGTTGAAGTAAAGATTTGGCATGATTACGGGCAGAAATATAAAGGGCATGAGTTTCAGGAGAGGTATGAAGTATATAGGTTAGATCTTAGTAGAGTAACATTACTGGATGATAGGCAAAAGGGTAAAGTTCACCCCTACCCCGCGGGAAATAAGAAGGAGACAGGCTATGATGTGGTTATGACGAGGAGCTAGTAAAGTCCCCAGGTATTGTAGCTGTTTATTTTCCCATAATGCTTCGCGACTAACAGAGTTCCCGGGCATTTTATCCGAATGCTTGAGAGTATTCTGACTACGTTTCAGGTTATCTTTAATTCACTTTCATTTCCTTGTTCAAAAAAGTCCTTAATCATCTTTGCAAATTAAAGCACAATAATAAGTAAGCCCATGACTATCTTAAATTCTCTTTCTCACCCCCCCCCCCATTATTACCTTAAAGTCATCGTCCAGACCCATTTTTTTTTGCATAATTATGTTGAATGTGAGTATCTTAAATTTCTATTAAAAATTATCTTTCTCATCCGCCCCCCCCCCCCATTTTACTTTAAGTAAAAGGAAATGGTAACCTAAGTCGGTATGGAGCGAGAAGTTCGGATGTGTGGCGTCACCCGCTATGGTCCGGCGGCCGAATGGTCAAAATAGGAATTTCGTTCAACCCGAGCCCTGTATACCTGAAACTAAATTTTTAGTTGGTACCCTATTTGGTCATACTGAATGACCGGTAGTAGAATTCTAGAGCTGTGCACTACCGTATAAGGGCCCAACATAGATTGGCACTCATAATAAAAAATATGTTCAAATTTATATCGATAAATATCCTTACTGCTACATCTGTATTGCTCCTATATGGTCATGTTTGGTATCAAAATGACCCACATGACTCTGTAGATCATATTATGCCTGAATATAATGATTATATTGGACTGTTTTGAATTTTTTTTATAAAAATGTCAATTTTTAACCGAAATTTTTCCTTTGGATTTCATTTCCGCAGTGCGATAAATTTGCTATTTTTCTATAAGTTCACAGAATCTTTGCCAACTATTTATCTAAACAACTTCCTGCATTATTACTGGTTCTTCTCATATGATATATGTGGTATTTCATTGAACATTTCTGAAGGATATGCTAAAAATTGTAACCATAACCCCTAATTTTAAAAAGACGCCCAAAATTGTTTGTTTCTAGTTTTATTGCTATTTTCACCACATGTGCTCTGAAAAATGCTTCTGAGCATACTTTATAATACTACTGATAATATTTACTCTACAATACGATTAAATGTACAAATTAATTTGAAATATGTAACTTGCATCTATTGTTTAAATTTATTTTCAGGGTTGAACTCGAAGAATGGCTCTACATGTTACAGCACCAATCCAATTAACAAATTTAATGTACATGTATGTAACAATTTGGAGAAAAAAAAAAATAATAAGATTTATATTTTTCTCTCTTTTCAGGTAACGATTTACTTATCGTTGAAGACATATGGACAGTTACTGAAAACATGAACAGTAGAACTAGTAGTGCTTGTAGCTCATAGCATCTAAACAGCAAGTCCAGGTAGATTTTCCTAACAAACTATCATTATGGCTGAAAATATAGAACTTGTGGCAGTCGTTCCTACGAAACGCAGAAAGATACTTACGAACTGGACCTTGTGTGTTTTTTGTCAGTCAAAAAAAATGGACACCAACCTGTCAAAAGCCAGTCGACAGGGCATTGAACGGATCATCGAAGCCTACAAAGTGCGAAAAACCAACGAAGATCACACATTGCACGAAACACTTCATAGCATTGAATGGGATCTTGAAAGTGTAACTGATAATTATCCAATGTGGCACAAACAGTGTTATGCTTCTTTCACGAGTAAGGTCAACCTTCACGCCCTGGTTGAACGTTACCAACGGGAACATACCCAAGGACCTCCTCTCAATCAGGAGCAGCATGTTGCTGTGGATCAAACACCCCTGACACGAACTGTTGTCCAAGCTGTAGACTTTAAAATGTGCATATTCTGTCAGAGTCGCAAAAGAGAGCCAGTCATTCAGGTGCAATCTGACGAAGTCAGCGATGTGATAAAACGTGTGGCATCACATAACTACAAATTGAAATGCAGAATAGGTGACAACGACCCCATTGCATACGAGGTCCACTATCATAAGTCCTGTAAGTATCAGGCAGAAAAATCCAGTGCCACGGTTGCAGAGTCCACTTCAACCAATGATCGATATATTGGGTTACAGGAAACATGCTTTAAAAACCTTGTTAAAACTTTGGACGCTGGATTCGAGCAAGGTTATGTGTATAGTATGGACGATGTTTTGGAACAACACAACATAGCTCTTGTGGCCGCCGGCATCAGCGAGGCATCACTCCACTCGCACAAACTGAAACTTAAACTAAAAACTCACTACGGCGACAAAATAACTTTTAGACGACAGAACAACAGGAGCAAGCCACTCCTTCTCTTTCCAACAATAAGCTCAGGAGAAGCAGTTGAGGCTTTGGCGACTGCCACAGAATCAATGTCGACAGAACAATCCTTAGGATCCCATGATACAGAAGCTCAGCAGCATGATTTCACTTTTGTAAAATCGCTTCACTACGTGGCATCCAGGCTACGGGCAGATTTGTCAGCGACACCAGGCCACCCAGGCTATGACGATAGCAACAGAAAATCATCAGAAGCATGTGTACCAGACAGTCTATACACACTTTTCAAATGGATCATCGTACCTGAAGACCAAGATGATGATGAGCAAATTGAGGACAGAATTCATAAAGATATTCTGCAGATTTCTCAAACAATTGCATACATTGCATCAGGCAGACGCAAGAACACTCCCAAGGAGTGTTCGTGAGGTGATCGCAGCAGAAGTGTGGATGGATGCTGGTACGGTGAAAAAACCCCGCTACCTACCAGTTCATCTAATACGTGAATCATTGAAGCCAGAAATCCGGGAAACCATCCTTTCTTTTCACGCAATTACTGGATGTGATTCCACAAGCCAGTTCTTCGGACAAGAAAAGAAGACGTGTTGGAAGGCGTTCATCTCTGATCCACACTTACTTGATTCGTTTTGTGAAATGTCCCAGGCAGATTTCGACAAGGCAGAATCATTTGTGATGAAAATATATGACAAAAGTTCAGACGCACTATCAGTAGATGACCTGCGGGAAAAAATGTTCCATCGAGTCAGTGACCCAGACAAGCTCCCACCTACCCATAATGCTCTGGTACTGCACCTGCAACGTGCGCAGTACCAGGCTGCAGTATGGGCTGGGGCAAGCCGTCCAATGTCAAATCTTCCCAGCCCAGAAACATGTGGTTGGTATGCTGATGATTCACAAATTCTGCATCCCACACTTTGCACACTTGATGCTGTTCCAGCAGTGTGCGAAGAGCTGCTGACCTGTGGCTGTAAAACACTGATGTGCACGACCGCGAGATGTACGTGTAAGAAGCATCAGCTGGCTTGTTCAATTGGATGCGCCTGCCGCCAGCGATGTGCAAATCCGAAAAATCCGACAGCAACAGAGATTGAAGGCGGACAGTCTGATGATGAATCGGATGATGAACTCCTCCGATAGAACTAGTATTTGTGAACTTAGCCCTAATTATCAGTGATTTTGGAAGTGATATATATCTTCATGAAATAAGAACGTTAATTATTTTGCTGCATTATAATACATGTAATTTAATATTTGAAATCGTGAAAATATATAATTGAAAATCCCGAGTATAAATATTATTTGTGATATCAAATATTACACAATTGAAGTAAATATCATCATGTAGGATTATAAACAAATGCTCAGAAGTATTTTCCAGAGTACATGTGTTGAAAATATCAATAAACTAGAATACAAATATTTTCGGTCGTCCTTTTTAAATTAGGGGGTATGTTTACATTTTAGAGCATATCTTTAAGAAATGTTAATGAAATACCACATGTATGATATGAGAAGAACCAGTAATGAAGCAGGAAGTTTTTTTAGATAAATAGTTGCCAAAGATTCTGTGAACTATTAGAAAAATAGCAAATTTATCGCACAGCGGAAATCAAATCCGAAGTAAAAATTTCGGTTAAAAATTGACATTTTTATAAAAAAAATTCAAAACAGTCCAATATAATCATTATATTGAGGCATAATATGATGTACAGAGTCATGTGGGTCATTTTGATACCAAACATGACCATATAGGAGCAATACAGATGCAGCAGTAAGGATATTTATCGATATAAATTTGAACATATTTTTGATTATGGGTGCCAATCTATTTTGGGTCTTTATACGGTAGTGCACACCTCTAGAATTCTACTACCGGTCATTCAGTATGACCAAATAGGGGTACCAACTAAACAATTTAGTTTCAGGTATACAGGGCTCGGGTTGAACCAACTCCTAATCTAGTGGCCTTTTAAATATTGGCCGCCGGTCCACTAGCCCTGCCGGGAGAGGGGAGCCACTCAGCCATCTTTGTCATCCATCCGATACAGGTTATTAAGAGTGTCTCCGCGAATATCTAAAAATACAGCAGTAATTGCAACCCACGGCTGGATATGAATATTCTTAAAACTTTTCTAAACTATCTATGTCCCTGACTGAACCATCTTTGTCCTCCATCCGATACAGATACCTGATAAGCAAGGAGATAAGCTGTACCGTCTGTCCCGCCAGCCATATAACACCTCATACAATACATAATTCCCCTCCCTCGTATCTCGTGATGTTACTCTCAGCTGTTCTTGTAGAACAAGTGCGACGTAGATAAGATACTGGGGTGTCCTTCAGTGACCACCATACGATATTATAAGTGAAATGTTGTGAATAGTGAGTTAGGTCTTTTGTTCAGGGTCGGGATGCCCAAGTCAAAAGCTACGTGATTTATGAGTGCCCCCGTATGTCGTGATTCCACGAACCCACCCACATGATTTTAGGTTATTCATGTAGAAGCTATATTGCAGACTTATCTGACGACCAGAAATATTAAACAAATTCTTCGAGAAAGTCCGTTTCATATGAATTCTCCAATAACCAATTGTATTAATCTCTGATAAGTAATTATGCATGTTACACACTGGTCCACCGATCCAGCCAGCTGATTAGGTTCATTATGTGAATGCGGTAGTGTGGACATATCGGAGACGCAGTGTTGTTGATGAATTCCCGAGAGTTTCCCTCATGCGAGCCCTCATATTAAATCTTTATCTAGGTCAAATTGACGTCTAATCCTGATTGGTTTTCAGGTGGAGGTGTAAGGAAATAAGGTTGGCCGGACGGGTGTTGAGGGGAGTGAAACTTTGGCTACTAAACCTAGTGAATTTCGGTCCGAAATAAATTTGTTATCCAAAATGGAAATCCTATGTTTTATTTCGAATGTAATTTGAAGGTTCCCCGACCTTATCCTCGGGGTGGTGGTAGCAAGATTTCAACCTTAAATTGAAATGATAAAATGTAGCTATGGTGACGGAGCCATACGAGTGTAGCTCAGGCCCTGTACAAAACATGAATGAATACAACTAGATGAATACAACTAGATGAATACACACACACATACCGGTAGTCTGGGAGGGTATCTGGGTGGAGGTGGGTGTGCCCGTGGCGGTGGTGTCGTTGTTGGGCGGCAGCGGGTACTGTCTGTGGGGGTGGAATCTGGGCGACACACTGAAGTGGTCGACGCTGTCCATGTCAGTCATGTGGAGCTTCTCGGGACTGAGCGAGGTGAGCTTGACACTTCGCTCCGGCCTGAGGTCCTGCATGGGGAAGGGGTGGTAGAGGGTGTGAGAGAGAGAGAGAGAGAGAGAGAGAGAGAGAGAGAGAGAGAGAGAGAGAGAGAGAGAGAGAGAGAAAGAGAGAGGAGAGAGAGAAGAGAGAAGAGAAAAGAGAGAGGAGAAGAGCAGAGAAAGAAGACAAGACGAGACAGAGAAGAGAAGAGAAGCAGAGAAAATAGAAAAAGAAAAGATAAATTATAAGGAAAATGAGATGATTCACATGGGCAGGAAAATTAAAGATGAAGACAGGCAGACAGACAGAAAGAAAAAAAGGACACACGTAAGCATTAAATAGAAAAAAAAGAAGATTCAACGAGACAGAAAAGCAGCAGGACAGACAGACAGACAGACAGACAGACAGACAGACAGGTAAAAACAACAATAAGTCAGAAAAAAACCTTGGGAAACAGGAGAAAAAAAGACATAAAAAGGAAGAAAGATGAAGTGTTTTTTTGGAGGAAATGAAAACAACGAAGAGGAAAAGTAAAAAAAATAGCGCAGAAGAAAATGTGTATTGAGTGGAATTACATAAAAGTCTTGAAAAATGGACAAAACGAAGAGTGAATGACAAAAGTAAGTTAAAGAAAAAAAAGGAAAGAAGGAAAGAGGGTGTGAAAATGAGGAAATTAGGATGAGAAAGAAGGAGAGAAGATTACTGAGGCGTTTTAAGGAGCGAAAGTGGATGAGGAAAATCAGGAGAGGGATGGAGGGAAGGGAGGGGAGGGAGGGAGGGAGGGAGGACAGAGGCAGAAAGCAATGAAGACAGGGCGAAGAGAAGGTAAAGAGAGAGATAATGAAGTGAGAAACGAGATAAGACTATTATAGCTGAGAGAGAGAGAGAGAGAGAGAGAGAGAGAGAGAGAGAGAGAGAGAGAGAGAGAGAGAGAGAGAGAGAGAGAGAGAGAGAGAGAGAGAGAGAGAGAGAGAGAGAGAGAGAGAGAGAGAGAGAGAGAGAGAGAGAGAGAGAGAGAGAGTTTGACAAAATATGATGTATGAGGAAAGGCATTTGAGGAAGCAGGCAGAGAAAAATGGAGAAGGTGGGAGGAGAGAGAGAGAGAGGAGGAGGAGAGGAGGAGGAACAGAAAGAAAATGGTGAAACAGCTTGTGATGAAAAGTGGTGCAACAAACGAGTAGAACATTTATTTTTGAAGAAGAAAAGAGTGGAAGTAGAAGAAAAAAACAAGAAGAAGAAGTAGAGCAATAAGGAGTAGAAGAAAGAAAGAAGGAAATAGAATAATAGAATAGGAAAATAGAATAGAATAGGCTGAAAAAGGTACTATGAAGAGCTGAAAACGAAAAGAGAGAAATACAAACTATCATATAAACACACACACACACAAGCACACACACACCACACACAGCACACACACACACAAGCACACACACACACACGGTACTCCGTAATGTAGTGGTTAGCACGCTCCATTCACAACCGAGAAGTCTCGGGTTCTATCCCAAGGCGGAACGGAGAAAGATTGGTGGTCTCCTTAAAAAACCCGAGCCCCTGTTCACCCAGCAGTGAATGTAACCGGTTGTTAGCCGTGGGGTTGTGACTTGCTTCCTGGGTCGATGGTTTCGGCCAACACCAAGCATCAATGAAGCAAATTAAAAATGTACCTATGGAGACGGGGCCCGGGACTCAGACCCTTAATCTGTAATGTAAAGGATAACCAGATCAATTCCACCTCACCAGACAACACACACACCACCACATCAAACTCCTTACTTCTCCTGTATTAATCATGTGACAGTCACCACCGCTATCAATTACTCCTTTACCTCTCCCTGTCATGTGTACAAGCGACAGTCACACCACCGCTATCAATTACTCCTTTACCTCTCCCTGTCATGTGTACAAGCGACAGTCACACCACCGCTATCAATTACTCCTTTACCTCTCCCTGTCATGTGTACAAGCGACAGTCACACCACCGCTATCAATTAGGCGAGGATATTTTTTATCAATCATCTCACCCTCGTGTATATAATTATTACTTAATATCAACAATGGAATTACCAATCAATCACTTGCTTAATTTTGTCGTTCGATTACTTGTGAGAGTAGAAGAGGCTTTAATTGTTCCTGCAGTGTGTAGCGAAGGGAGGAGGAAGAGGTAGTCACACATTCTGGCCGTCAGGATCACGCAGCTGAATAAAGTTTTGATCAAAATTTATGAACCATTGAACAGTTCTATTAAGTGTCGTGTAGGTAGTGGTGGTAATGAAGGACGATGTTCTGTCTAGATTATATTGTTCTATTGTGAGATTGTTTTCGCTGGTGGCTCTATTCTTCTCAGGTGATATTGTTATCAGGTGGCATTGCTATCATGTGATACTGTTTACCCTCTGTGACACTTTTCTTCTCTGGTGGCATTGTTCTTCTCGTGTGGCAATGTTCTTTTCGTGTGGCACTGTTCTTCATAGGTGGCACTGTTCTTCCATGGTGACACAAATCTTCTCTTGTGGCACTATTCTTGCACGGTAGTACTGTTCTTCTTGAGTTGCATAATTCTTTCTTATTGGCACTGTTCTCTGGTGGCACTGTTCTTCACAGGATAGAATGTTTTCAGGTGGTACTATTACCATGCTGCACTGTTCTTCCCGAATGGTTATGCTCTTCTCTACTGGTATTCTTCTTCCAGCGTGACATTATTCCAAGGCGGCAGTTCTTAGGTGGCACTATTCTTTGGTGGTACTATTCTTAGCTGGCACTATTCTTAGCTGGCAATAATATGACTCACGCACAGCCAGGGAAGTCCTCTCGTCCTGTTGATAATTATCCCTGGCATCGCGGGACAAAGGCAGAGATGTACCGTGTGTGGGTTTTGGAGTCATTAGCATTGCTGTGATGTACGAGTGGCAGGTGGCGTCACCAAAGGGTAATGTAGTGCTATGAGCGTATTTCCTGAATTGTTATTACCCGTTGAGGTGGCGTTAATGACCCCCATAGCGAATGTTTTAATCTGTTATAGTGTTAATGCTAATGGCGTAAACATTGAAGAGTCATCCATCAAACTGTCTGCAGTCTCGCTATCTCATTCTCTCTCTCTCTCTCTCTCTCTCTCTCTCTCTCTCTCTCTCTCTCTCTCTCTCTCTCTCTCTCTCTCTCTCTCTCTCTCTCTCTCTCTCTCTCGGTGCAGCCCTCTGAAGCTTTAATTAAGTTGTTTCAATACATGATAATATTCCCTTTTATTATTATGCATATGAGGAGAAAGATAAAATGGTTTGTTATTTACGTTCACAACCTAGGGAAAGGGTTCACCAGGAAGCACATTGTGAGGTGCCCCATCCAGCCAGTCAGGAGTGAGAGTATTGTTAGCAGGGCTGTGTCGCTGGAGGGAGGTTACATCTGCACGAGTATGCCTGTATGTATTCAAGAAAAAAGTCTGGTAGAGGTAACTCTCTTACTGTACTTTTCTATATTCCAGAGACTTGGTAGGGCTGCTCCCTAAAACCTTTTGTATCCCTTCCTATATAATGATGTTTTGCATATTCTAACCCAGTGTTCCTTGGCCTGGGGGACGCAGGCCTCTGTACCCACTAAAGGGGATTATTTCATGGTACGCAACATTCTCAAATTACAGTGTGGCAGCTTTGAAATAGTGGAGAGTCTGGTTGTACAAAGCATCCCTAATTAATTAACACAGGTTAGATTAAGTATCCTGTAATGCACACACACACACACACAACACACACACACACACCGCAGGGGAGGCGGTGGCCGAGTGGTTAGCGTCTTGGAGTGGTGAGCTCAATATCCCGAGTTCGAATCCTGCCGTGGGCAGCTCTTTCGACCTTCTTTAATGCGGCCGACAAGAGCCTGGTAGGGAAGCAGAATGTCGCGAGTTCAAGTCCCACCAAGGAGCAACTCTCAAATCCATCGTCGAGTGGCTGAAGAAACCCGCATAAAGCTATACTTGTTCTTTCGACTGCGAGTGCGACGGAGGAACACCAGGTGGCAGCATGAGCCTGACTGAGGATCAGAACATCACAGAAAACGGGATATTGACCTTAAACCACAGGGGTCACTATAAAAATCCAGCCTGCGCTACCAACGGGCGAAAGCGACTGACATCACGACTCTCAAGAATGTGCCGGGTCAATCACCTTAGCCCTCAAAAAAAAAAAAAAATAGCCTACAGGCGCTTTAGGCTCCAACATAAAACACAAACACACACAAACACACACACACACAAACACCGTGTACTCCGTAGTGTAGGGGAAGCACGCTCGGTTCACAACCGAGAAGTCACACACACGGGGCTCGATCCCCGGACGGAGCGGAAACAGATGGGTTGTTTCCTTAAAACCCGAGCCCCTGTCCACCCAGCAGTGAATGGGTACCGGGTGTTAGCCGGGGTTTGTGACCTGCTCTCCGGGGTGCTGGCTTCGGCCAACACAAAGCACTAAGGATGAATGATAAAAAAATGTTGATATGGAGACGGGGCCACACGAGCATTGCTCTGGCCCTGTAAAATACAACTAGATGAATACAACTAGATGAATACACACACACACACACACACACACACCACACACACACACACACACACACACACACGTTTAAGTTAGAAAGAAAGATTGGAGAAGTTAAGATCACTCAAGCTGGAGGACAGAATGAGAAGAGGAAACATGATTATGTTATACAAAGTGTGACAGAGACACATAAATAAGATCACGGGAGAGACATATAACCTCTTAAAGAATATAAGAGTGCTGTTTGCTAATTTGGATGAGGAGATGATGAAAAAGATGATTGTATCAATGATTCGACCAAGATTGGTTATATGCAGCAGAGGTTTGGTCACCGCATCAGAAGAAAAAAAAGATTAGAAAGGTTGAAAGAATACAGAGGGCAGCAACGAAGATGGTCCTAAGTTTTAAATATTTATCGTACAAGGATAGACTTTCAAAGCTAAATCTTCCAACCCTGGATGAAATAAGGGAAATTAGATATCTGATCAGATCGGAATGTGTTTAGGGTTTCTAAGGGACTGGAAAGATTTGATAGAAATGATATATTGCTATGGCACGAGAGAGATACGAGAGGTCATGGACAAAAGTTGAAGAGCACCACATGCTCATGCTCATGCTGCCCCACCACATGCAAGAGAGATATAAAAAAGTATATATTTCCATACAGATCCATTGAACTGCTGAATAACCTGGATAAGGAGGTGGTACTTGCTGAGAATATTCACGAATTCAAAGCAAAGCATGATGATAGTAGTTTTGGAGACTGTACATTATACTGTACATTCTAAGCTACAGCTAAGCTCGTATACGAGCTTAGCTCTTTTCCTGTAAATCACAATCAGATTAACACACGCACACACACACACACACACACACACACACATACACACACACACACACAACACACACACACACACACACACACACAATAACACACTTACATTTACATGGACGTTCTTATCCTCGTGGGACAACACCGGCGACTCAAAGTGCAGGAAAACCAGCTTGGAGAGCCAGCCCAGCACCACCACCCTCACCACCCGCGGCACCTCCGTCCCCCGCACGCCGCGGTGGTGGATGTTCAACGTCAACACAGACAGCCCCGAGGCGAAGCTCACCAGGCAGATGGACACCCCGTAGTACATACCTGAAGAAGGCGGTGAAGGGAGCATTCTTAAAGGCTGGGGAAATGGGTGATGGAGGGATAAGATAAGATTTTCATCCTATCTAGACACTTTGCAAGTACCAACTACAAGGTTATTGACTATACAAAGCGCCGCCACGTCAGCACGAACTAGGCGGGGTGATGGAGGGAATTTAAAGGATGAGATGAAAGACAAAGGTAGGAAAAGGAGCAAGATGTGTTGTTAAGGGGGAGGTTAGGTTATAGGGCTTGGGAAATGGGTGAAAAGGGTAAATTAAGGAGGAAATGGATGAGGAGAGGAGTTTAGGGAAGATGAAATGGGTAAAAAAGGGAATTAAAAGTGGAAATGGGTGAGGAAGGTAGTTTAAAGAAGAGGAAAATGTGCCAGGAAATATATTCACTAGATGGAGAAGAAAGGTAAAACGAAGAAAGAGGAGAAAATTGTTTTCAGAGAACAGTTTGTACAGGCTCAAGAAATTCTACAAAATTGAAGTGGAAAGGACTAAGAGGAAGGAGACGATGAAGAAAGGATGTCAAAGGGAGTGAAACATGACCGAAGAGAAATGGAGGGGAAAAAAATAGGGATGGAGATGATGGGGGAGGCGTTAATAAAGTAGGAAAAGGAATAAAAATATAGAAAATCGTATATTTATAAATTTCTTGATAATATAATAAAAATGATAATTATAATTATAATAGCAAAAACATTATAATAATAACAATAATAAAAATGATAATATAAATAATATTTATTTGTGCATATCTGAAATTGGCGAAGAAGAAGGGACGTCAAGATTTGGGTAATAAGTAAAGGAAGGGGGGGGGGGGGGAGAGAGAGAGAGAGAGAGAGAGAGAGAGAGAGAGAGAGAGAGAGAGAGAGAGAGAGAGAGAGAGAGAGAGAGAGAGAGAGAGAGAGGAAAAAAAAATAGCTAGACAATTAAGTCGTGTTTGCTATAGAATTACTATGTGTTCTGCGCCTTATGTTATTTGTTCATTCATTTATTCATTTATTCACCGTATTGCAATTTGCTGTACATGTTTGCCTGACGAAGGGGATGAAGGAGTGAAGGAGAGGGGAAAAGGCTAAGGGAAAAGGAATAAAAATGTTTTTCAATATTGCTATGGTTTTTTTTGTGCGCGTATTTGTTATTTTCATTGTTGTATTTATCTCTTTATTTACTTGTTTATCTATGTATTTGTTTATTGGTATATTCAATCACTTTCACATGTTTTTTTTATAGTTCAGGTTCACACGTTTTGTTTTTTGTATTTAAGCATCACTGTGGGAATTTATTTGTGTCACATACATATCTAATCTGAGTTTCTTACCTATTCAATCAAACCCATGGCTATCACACGACACTTCATCCCAGCTAATTAACTAACTAGGATACTTATCGGTGGATAGTGGGTTGAATTAAGGCTGTAGGTTTGGATCAATATTGCAATGGTCTTGTGATCCGATGTGGTCGCCCGTGATCAGGCCGCCCGTGAATGACAAGAGCGGAGGTGGAGGCGTAATCGTGGTCGGCGTCAAGTGGTTATCACACCAGTAACTTGACGCGGCGGATTGTTATCAGTGTGTTGTATTTTAACACAGTCCTATGATTTAACACCATATATGTACAACATTAACGTATGTACAAAATCTCTTCATATTAATAAGAGATGTTAACTCGGTGAGGGCTGGTAGTGAGCTTGTAGACAAGCACGTCTATTAACAATTGATGTTATCTTCACGGAGGGTCTGGGTGTACTTATTCTCCCTGTGGGCGGTCGGCAGCGATCGCCACCCTACCTATAGCCACGTACAGAAATCTTAGTGGCTAGTATTTATGGGCGGCAACCAATGACCGCGCTCCAAATTAAGGTGCTAATTATTTAAGTGCAATGTTTATTAACCACTGGGAATATTAATTTATCCTATCATAGTACTAATCATTTACTTAAATTACCTTAATATTACCCATTACCATTATAATTATATATATATACATCCCTATACACCCCTATCACGAGCGGAAAATACTTCACTCACAAGGGGGGAAGGGGAAACAAAACCACCACTCTACAAATTATGAGAGGGTGGTTTATGGATAATTTCCACACTGGGGCCGGCGAAAAACTGAGTAGCTTGGAATCACCCCAGGCCACCTTAGGCGCCGGAACATTTCAATAGGGTTTCGGCACTGGGTCTTTAGCTTTTTAAAAATTTAAACTTGAAAGGTACCAGTGAAAATGCTGAATATCTGATCGGGGGAAAAGGTATCTCCCGATGTTATAGTACCCCCGTATATCATCACCATTGACCTCAATGGTTTTTTTGGATCCTTTATCAGCGGAAGTTCAGGGGGACCAGATAGGAGCCCAGTCACACTCAGATCATTTTATTAATGAGAATCTGAGGTAATTTTGACGCCTGTCTACCCTGATTTATCCAAATTTACACTGATAGGCCCAAAATTGTAGTCATTCCCCCTGTAAAGAGTTCCCATGATTTTTTTCCACCAAAAATTTGTAAGTGAGGCTTTGGGAAATTTGTATGGGATGGCAGGTTTTATTTGGAAGATAGCTTGAAAATTTCGACCCCGACACCCAATATCCTCATGACAAGGGAAAAGACCCATTGGTCAAAATTTTTTCCATGGGGGGCTGGCTTAAGCCAATAGGAATTTCCCCAGGAAATACCTGCTTTTGTATTGTTTTAAAAAACTTCAAAAGGTCAAGCATCCCTTTTTTTAAACCTTGCAGGGAATATTTAAATTGCAGGGAATTTAACCTTTCAGGGATATTAAAACCCGGGAGGGGGTAAAACCTTGCAGGAGTTTAACCCTTTCAGGGAGTTTTAACCTTTCAGGGGTTTAACCCTTTCAGGGAAATATTAACCTTTCAGGGATATTAACCTTGCAGGGGGTATTTAAACCTTGCAGGGGGGTATTAAAACCAAAAGGAAAACCTTCTATTCACAAGGATCTGGGATCAATTCACGTTCCATTAATCTTCAATATGTTGACTGAGTGGAAAAAAATATTAGGATTATTATTACACTCTTTCAGCCAGGTAGGGCCTTTAAAAAATATCTTCGAATTTACTGGTGGAAACCATTTAGGATTTTATTTCATCTTTTTAGCCAGGTTGGGGGCCTTAAACCATAATCCTTTTATTCAATTTTAGGTTAATTAACCCCTTTTGCGGGGCCCCAAAAACTATTTTAGGTTTTATAGTGGCAATTTAATTATTATAACCTGAATACCCCTTTTTAAAACCTATTATTTGGTTGGGGAAATTTTATTCTGGGTAATAATGGGGTTTTCATACTAGGTATCTCCTTTTATTTTTGGGTATGTTTTTGGGGGATGGGTCCCATTATACCTTCCACCCACACTAGTGAACATTGAGACGTTATGTATTTTTTGACCTTCCCTTTGGGGAACCCCCCAAAAAATCGGGTCCTATTTTTAAATTTAAGGGCCTCTACGTCTTGAAGGTATTCAACAGTTTTAAAACCCTTATCCCCCAGATTTCAGCTGTGTTTTAGTCCCTTAAAAATTAAAAATAAAACCAATATTATTTTTCTATAAAAAGCACCCCAATTTATATCTTCCCAATTTTACTAGGGGGGAACTATTTTATAGGGGTTAGCCCCATTATTGGCGGGGAAAAATGATATGGGTATGTTCCCCTTTATTAATTTTGGGTGTTGTAAATTCAAAACTCTTGTTATGGGATCTTTGTCACCATGCAAACTTTTTCTTTTCTAGACGCATTTTCCATTTTGGCACCCTTCAACTCGGCAGTTGGAACAGCTGTTGAAACTCCTTTTTAGTGACTGCCATTTTAACTACTGTAGGGTCTGGTTATTATACTGTTTGGACAAAGAGCGGTTTTGAAAAAAGATTGTTCATTTCCCACAAGTTCTTAGTTATAGGGCGGGATTGAAGCATGTTACCACGGGACAGGTTAGGCAGTTTCCCAAAGGGCATTAACCTTTCAACTCTCGTGTAACAATTGAATAGTATTCTTGGAGGGGGGTATGTTTCCCCTCACAAAGAAAAATTTTTTATTGTACTTCACTAAAGCGCCCCGGGAAATTTGGGTTTTTTATCATTATTTGAGGAGGGTCAAGTGGTTTTTCGGTAGGCTGAGAAGTTTGAATGAATTTCAGGCTGTTTGATTTTTCTAACAGGGGCGGAACTACCCCTAATGAGGGATCCTTAAACTCTGAGGGTGGTGAATAGCTATTCCTTCAGGCAAAAATCGTGATCCCTTTTTGGGGGGGGTTCTTGCGTAATACTTCAAACTTTGGGTTAAAGAAGCTATCGTGTTAGGAATATGACACACTCCAGTAATCCCTCAATTCAAAACTTTATGAGATATCTTTTACATCGTGTTTTGATGATAAAAATTGGTGAATCATTTTTTTTATCCCAGTTTTTCTTAATTGAATTTATATAGCATAAGCCCCTCAATTTTTCCCCTTGCTCAT
>JACEEZ010021340.1:52500-115000 GCA_016584305.1 Chionoecetes opilio | reverse complement strand
CAAATAAAATAACAAAGAGAGAACAATGAGCACAACCCACTGCTGCAATACTACCTGGACTTACTGGGAAAAGAACAGCCACGCGTAGAACACACAGATCATCCTCACTAATGAACGCAGAACAACAGTGAACGCCCGTGCAAACACATGAACGTAATGGCAAGGGTTTACGCTCGAACATTTCTTTGTAAAAGTGAACGATGCAAAATGGAAAAATGATTGAAATTAATGAATGATAGACGTGATATGAAATTGATGTAGATTGCCTTGACCATTCATCATCATCATCATCATCATCAACTTTATCATAATCATCATCATCATCCTTTATCATAATCATCAATATCATCATCATCATTAATTTCGACATTTTGTGATGACTACCGTACATAAATCAGAAATAGTGAGTAAATAAATTAAGACGTAAATATAAATAAATAATTAATACAACTGACTCACTGAGTGATTAAAATCTATGTAATTAAGTAACTAATTAAATTTTCAAATAGATGAATAAATAAATGAATGAATTATTGAATGCATGTCCACGTTATCAAAGAAAACAAACTAAATAACTGTAGAATAAATGTATAAATATGGGCTTAAAAATAGTTTGAAATCATCAACACTAAGACGATAAATAAAGATGACAGAATGTTGACGTAAAGAAAAGAGAGATAAAAAAAAATACGGACAAATAGAAGAAAACCGATATATTAAAACAAAAAAAAAAAGAAATATAAAATCATCAGAGCATAAAAAAAATGTATATGGACAACAATGTGAAAACAATGATAACAAACAACCGAACTGATACTGATAAATGACAAGATAAAATACAAGGAAACAAAATGGTCTTCCAAAATAGAAGAGGAAGTAGAAGGAGAAGAGATAGAGAAAAAAAGAGAAGCATAATAAAGAAGCTGGACACTTCGCAATAAAGAAGAATATAGAAAATTACAGCAAAAGTTTGAGCAGAAATTTTACGTGAAGACTTTGGAAGGTTTTACAAGACTTGTAGGGATTTGACCTAAATTTGACTTTCTTGGCCCATTTGCTCTCTCTCTCTCTCTCTCTCTCTCTCTCTCTCTCTCTCTCTCTCTCTCTCTCTCTCTCTCTCTCTCTCTCTCTCTTACCCGCCAGGGTGGCCTGGTGGTAGAGCGAGCGGCCCGGGTGTAGAGACCCTGCATTCGGTCAGCGGTTCGAGTCCACCAAGTTCGTCCTGGTGTGGTGGCGCTTTGTATAGTCAATAACCTTGTAGTTGGTACTTGCAAAGTGTCTAGATAGGATCAAAGTATAGTATCTCTCTCTCTCTCTCTCTCTCTCTCTCTCTCTCTCTCTCTCTCTCTCTCTCTCTCTCTCTCTCTCTCTCTCTCTCTCTCTCTCTCTCTCTGTCGTTCAATTTCTTTTTTTAACAGAAACATGGTTGGATATGTCAGGAAAGGTATTCGATCCGGAAGTCGAGATAGCTGGGTATAACTTATTTCACAAGGACAGAGTAGGCAGACGAGGTGGAGGAGTTGCGCTTTATGCAAGAGATGCATTGCAGTGTTGTGTTAATAATTTATAAAAAACAGATGACAGCATAGAGTCTATATGGGTAGAGGTTACGGAGGGAACTGAGAAAATGGTTTTGGGTGTAGTGTATAGGCCTCCAAACTTATGTAAAGAGGATTCAGCTCCTATATGGGAAGAAATAAACAAGGCCTGCAAATATAATCGACTATGCGTGGTGGGAGATTTTAATCTTAGGAATATAGACTGGGATTTAATCATAGGTGACAGCGACACCCATTGACGACTTCATTGGGCGACTTCATTGTCTTGGGCGACTTCAATGCTACTACTGGCACTGTGAGAGATGGCTACGAGTTGTGTGTTGGTCCCCATGGCTCCGGTACCAGAAACACCAACAGTTCTCTGCTTCTGAACTTTGCAAGGTCCAGAAGGTTGAGAATAACAGGTTCTTGGTATCAGAGACCAGAGCTGCACCGCTGGACATGGTATAGTAATGCCGGAGGGGTAGCTATGGAGATCGACCACATCCTCGTTAGTACTCGTTGGAGGATCCTCCAGAACTGCAGGGTTTACCGGAGTGCTGAGTTCTTTGGAACAGATCACAGACTTGTTGTTGCTACACTTAAGCTTCATGTCAAGTCCAGAAGAATCTCAAGAGGTAACCATACTGTGTTTCATCTTGAGAAACTGAAGGACTTGACATGTGCTCATGAGTATGCGGTGGCAGTCTCAAATCGATTTGATGTGCTCGGTGCTCTCGGGGATCCTGTAGAACTGTGGGATACCTTCAAACGTGAAACTCTACAGGCTGCCGAGGAGTGTATTGGGGAGCGACCAAGGTCAAGGCGTGGTTTTGTCTCGACGGAGACGCTGGAGAAAATCGAGGAGAGTCGCGCTGCCAGGCTGGCTGGGAACCGGGACCAGCACAGGGCTCTGTCACGCCGGACTAGAACTCTCCTGAGGAGAGACAAGGAGAGGTATGTCAGGAGTCTCGCTGAGGATGTCGAGGGTCATTTGAACGCTAATGACCTCCGACCCGCTTACCGAGCCCTGAAGAAGCTCCGTTCCAAGTCTCCTTCTCGGGCGAGTGCTATTCGAACAGCAGATGGGCGCCTCGTGTCGGACATGGATGGGCAGATGGCTCGTTGGGCTGAGTACTTTGGGCAGTTGTTCACGGTGGACCCTCCAACTGAGCAGCTTCACACCACTGGGTTACAGGCAGTGGATGCCGATCCTCCCATTGACGAAACCGCACCCTCTCTTGACGAAGTCAGAGAGGCTGTAGCAAAGTTAAAGGGTGGAAAGGCAGCTGGTGTTTGTAATATCAGTGCGGAGCTCCTCAAAGCTGGGGGTGCGGCCATGATCCGCGGGTTGCATGCTGTCCTGACTGCCGTGTGGCAATCAGGTACCATTCCTCCTGACTGGAAAAGGGGGCTGGTCGTCCCTATCTGGAAAGGGAAAGGGCTGCAACAATTACCGCGGTATTACACTGCTCAGCGTACCAGGCAAGGTGCTTGCCCATCTATTGCTGACACGAACTTCGCAGTCATCTGGTGAAGCATCAGAGACCTCAGCAGTCTGGGTTCACGCCTGGTAAGTCAACAACGGACCGTATCCTAGCGCTTTGTGTCCTGCTGGAACGCCGACGTGAGTTTCGACAGAGGATGCTTGCAGCCTATGTTGATCTCAAGAAGGCGTTTGACTCAGTGCATCGTGAGTCACTCTGGGATCTTCTGCGACTTCGAGGGATTCCTGCAAGGACTATTGGTTTGATAACTGGTCTGTATTCTGGGACTGAGAGTGCTGTGAAGTGTGGGGAAGGTGTATCCAGCTTTTTTCCTGTGAATACAGGAGTAAGGCAAGGGTGCGTCCTTGCCCCATCACTTTTCAACGCTTGTATGGACTGGGTATTGGGCAAGGTTGTAGATCAAAGTGATTGTGGAGCATCCGTCGGCAACACCAAGATCACTGATCTTGTTTTTGCCGATGATGCAGTAATCTTTGCTGAGTCGCTGGAGGTCCTGGTGATGGCTCTCGAGGCGCTGCACGAGGAGGCAAAGCCTTTGGGACTTGAGGTCTCCTGGCTCAAGACCAAGGTCCAGGTATTTGGAGACTTACTAGATGAAACAGTACAGTCTGTTCATGCGTGTGGCGAGGACATTGAGATCTTGGAAAGGTTTACATACCTTGGTAGCGCAGTCCATAATGACGGCGGGTCACGTCAAGAAGTCTTACGACGGATTGGCATAGCCCACGGTGTTATGGACTCGCTCAGCGGGAGTATTTGGCGTTGTCGGTACCTGTGTAGGAGGACAAAGATCCGGATCTTCAAGTCGCTTGTGATCCCTGTCTTACTCTATGGTTGTGAGACATGGACACTAAATAGTGACTTGAAGAGACGAATCAATGCCTTTGGTAATAAGTGTCTTCGCAGAATCATGGGGTATCGCTGGGATGATTACGTGTCAAATCAGCGATTGCACCGTGAGACTGAATCGAGGCCTTTTACCTGCATAGTCCGTCAGCGCCAACTTCGGCTATATGGGCATGTGGCACGCTACCCTGAAACCGATCCTTCCCTTCGGGTTGTATCTGTAGGAGACAATCCGGCGTGGAGGAGGCCAAGGTGGCGCCCACAAGGCTCGTGGCTGGGGCAAGTTGATGTTTCTTGTCGAGAGCTGCTTGGTATGGGAAAGGAGCCTGCATGGGAACTCGCGCGTGGTGACCCCCGGGAGTGGCGTCGTAGGGTGGGCGAGGCGACGCGCCCCCCGGCGTATGCCCCCAATGATTGATTGATTGATTGATTGATAGCGACGCAGATGAATTGTTAAATATAATCCAGGATAACTTCCTAAGTCAAGCAATCAAGGAGCCTACTAGAGGAGATAATATTCTAGATCTATTGCTGACAAATAGAGACGATTTAGTTACAAATGTGGAGGTCGGTGGGAATTTAGATAATAGCGACCATTATGAGATCAGATTTAGCTTAAAATGGGAAGTTGGAAAATTAAGTGGCAATAAGCATCGAAGGCCTAATTTCAGAAAGGCCAATTATGCAGGATTAAGAAGACACCTGGAGGTTATTAATAAGAGGTGTGGGATGGAGGGGGAATTATTTTTTTCCAGAATAATGACAGGGGGATGACAGCTGGAAAGGCCAATTATGAAGGATTAGGAAGGCACCTGGAGGTAATTGGCGCGGTTAGGTATGGTAGTGAGGTCGAGGCTGAGAAAGTAATTAGAGCGGTTAGACAGGGAAGTGAGGTCAGGACTGAGGAGGTAATTAGAGAGATTAGAAATGGAAGTGAGGTCGGGGCTGATGAGGATTATACCTCATTTGTAAGGAATATAATTGACGGACAGAAAAGAAATATTCCTTATAGGGAAATAAGGTCCAGAAAGAGTGATCCAAAATGGATGACCACCAATTTAAAACACAACATTGGAGTAAAAAGAAACATTTATTTAAGGTCCAAGGCAGGATTAGTAAACAAAGAACAGTATAACGTGATGGCGAGGACAGTGAAGAAATTAACTCGAGTTGCTAAGAACAATTATGAGATTAAAGTAGCAGAACAGGCGAAAAGGGACCCAAAAGGGTTCTATCAGGTATATAAAACAAGGGAATTAGTTGGGCCGTTAAGGTCAGGACAGGGGACGGGATGAGGATATGTGTAAGAGTCTAAATGATTATTTCTTAAGTGTTTTTACGGAGGAGGATACACAGACGATACCTGATAGTGAACAGATGTTCAAAGGAAGCGATGAGGAGAAACTCAAAGATATTGTGATAACAAGGGAAATGGTGGAAGAGGATATAGATAAAATGAAATTTTTTAAATCGCCAGGACCAGATGGAGTGTATCCCAGGATATTAAAGGAATGCAAGGAGGTTGTTAGTGAGCCGTTAGTGCACATTTTTAGGAAATCGGTTGAGATAGGCGATGTGCCGTTATTGTGGAGGAAATGAAATGTTGTACCCATATTTAAGAAGGGAGACAGAGGACTAAAGTCAAATTATCGACCCGTAAGTCTAACATCAGTGGTGGGTAAATTATTGGAATCTATTATTGCAAAAAACATTAGAGAGCACTTAGATAAACATAGTTTGATCAATGATTCACAACATGGATTCACCAAGGGTAGGTCATGTCTCACCAATTTATTGAGTTTTTATAGGAAAGTTTATGAGACGGCAGATAATGATAAGGATTATGATATGATATATCTGGACTTTAGTAAGGCATTTGACAAAGTACCACACGAGCGACTCTTAAATAAGGTTAGGGCTCATGGTATAGATGGGAAGGTTCTTCATTGGATCAGAGCTTGGCTAAGTAATAGGCAACAAAGGGTTACAATTAATGGTTCCAAATCTGAATGGGGACTGGTGACAAGTGGAGCTCCACAAGGGTCTGTTTTGGGTCCATTACTATTTTTGATTTACATCAATGACTTGGATAGTGGGATTAGCAGTGATAGCAGCAAGTTTGCTGATGATACTAAGTTAGATAGGATTATTGGATCACAGTCTGATGTAAACATATTGCAGGGAGACTTAGATAAACTTAACGAGTGGGCAGTCAGATGGCAGATGGAATTTAATATTGATAAATGTAGCGTTATGAATGTTGGTAGAAAAAACCCTGGTAATAGATACACCATAAGCAATGTATCGCTGAAAAGATCAGAAGGTGAAAAATTTCTTGGAGTGAGGGTGAGTCCAGACCTCCGACCTAGGAAACAATGTATTGAGGCCAGAACTAGAGCTAATAGAGTATTAGGATTCATTACCAGAAGTGTTAAAAGTAGAAGTGCGGAAGTTATTCTAAAGCTTTATCTGGCTCTAGTCAGGCCTCACCTAGACTATGCGGTTCAGTTTTGGTCTCCATATTACAGGATGGATATAGTGTTGTTAGAAACAGTGCAGAGAAGGATGACCAAAATGATACAAGGGATGCGTAACTTTAGTTATGAGAGGAGATTGAAGTTATTAAAATTACACTCACTCGAGAGACGCAGAGTAAGGGGCGATCTGATAGAAGTTTTTAAGTGGATAAAGGGATTTAATAAAGGAGATGTAGGAAAAGTTTTTACGGCTTTTAACCAGGGTAGAACAAGAAGTAATGGATTCAAGCTGGAAAAGCGTAGATTTAGAAAGGAAATAGGGAAAAACTGGTTCTCAAATAGGGTGGTGAACAAATTGAATGGTCTCAGTAGACAGGTAGTTAGTGCGGAGTCATTAGGGAGCTTTAAAGAGGAGCTGGATAGGTTCATGGATGGGGATGAAAGGTGGATGTAGGTAGTGTTAGGTGACAGGAACTACCACGTGTAGGCCTCGCGGCCTCTTGTAGCTTCCTTATTTTCTTATGTTCTTATGCTCTCTCTCTCTCTCTCTCTCTCTCTCTCTCTCTCTCTCTCTCTCTCTCTCTCTCTCTCTCTCTCTCTCTCTCTCTCTCTCTCTCTCTCTCTCCATCTATTTGGTAAGGTATGGCGCCTGTGTATTGCTATGTTGTATTGAACCATATTGCACAGCGCAAGCCTAGCTATCTTAGTGATGTATATTCATATTATATATATATATATATATGTTTGTGTGTGTGGTTTTTTGTGTGTGCCGATTACTAATATTATTATTATTATTATTATTATCACTATTAGCAGCTTCAACATTATCATTACTTTTATCATTATTCTCATTCATATTGTTATTATTGTTGCTGTAATCATTATCATTATCAATATTGTCGTTGTTGCTGATGTTATTGTGTGTGATAGTGGTAATGATGCAAATATTAATAGTAGCAAAGTAGTAATAGTGGTAGTAGTAGAAGTAGTAATACTAGTAGTACGTAGTAGTAGTAGTAGTAATTAATAATAGAAGTAGTAGTTGTAGTAGTAGTAGTAGTAGTAAGAATAAAAAGAACACAAATTAGAAGAGAAAATAAAAGAAGAGGAGGTAACATAAAGAAAAAAACCACACACACACACACACACAATCACGCTTCATCAATCAAAGTCATACCAGGTCACAAGTATACACACATAAAGGGGAAGGAGGAAGAGGAGTGTGTCAGTTGACTTACTGATGAGCGGGGTCTTCTCGGTGGGCGGCAGGGACTCGCGGATGGTCATGAGGAAGACAGTCATGGAGAGCAGCGCCGAGATGCCCAGCGTCACCTTCTCCCCGGACTCACTGGGCACGTAGAACACCAACAGCGCTGCAGGCCACCCCGAGCACAGGGAAGGTAAAGCAATGCTGAATGAATATAATGTTAACCCCTTGTGACCCAGAACGTAATTTCCATAGTAATTTGTTTACCAGTAGACGATTTTCAGAGACTATAAGCAATAATTTATAGATATGACCTGTTTAGTATCCTTGTCAACTAACTAACTTGGTATATTCAGTTACTTTTTGTAAATTTATGGCTAACAACAGACGATTTTATAAAGGAAAGGAAAGATCTGGGTGTTAAAGGGTTAATACGAGGTGTCTTGTGGGAATAAAAAATGTGGATACCAAAGTGCTTAAAAGAGATATATAGTGAATTAAGAATAAAATATATACAAAGGGGAAGAGAGGATGAATGTGAAAATAATAGAATATTAATATATACGATTAGACTTGAAGGAATGTAAAATATTGATACAAAAGTAATATACAAATATTACATACAAAGGGATTTGCTGTGAATGTAGAATGAATACAAAGAATATGACATGAATACAAGGAAAGGAAATACAGAGTTAATGCAGCAGGATACTACTGCATGGGAATTGGAATGGAATGTGAAGGAAAATGAAGCATGTGTAAATGAATACAAAATTAACGTAAAAACCAAAATGTATTAATAGAATACAATGGAATTAAATGTTGATTTTGAAGAAAAAAAATGGCTTAACGTTTAAACAAATAACTATATAAATATAAATTAATTTAAAATGATCAGATATGAACTTAAAGCGAACACAAATGTGATACAGAGGAATATAAAGGAATACATAATGAATATATAATGAAGACAAAAGTGAGAAATACAAAGGAGTACGTAAAGAAAACTGAACACAACGAATAACACAAACTCTAAATGAACATAGAAAGAACACTAAATGAATAAGAAAGAATACTTAATAATTACAGAGGAGCACTATATGAATACTAATGAATAAGCAAACAGTTAGAGACCTGTTGTTCCTTTTGAGGCAGTCAGCAGGAGGCACAGAAACTACCTTTTAATGCACACGTTATAGAGCAGGAGAGCAAAGGAGGAGGAGGAGGAGGACCAATTGTAAACACATCATTTATTTTTCTGAAATTTTCTCTATATTTCTTTCTTTCCTATATATATTTTTCCCATCTATCTATATGTCAATATATGTCTATCTATATGATTGGACGCATGTCAGAACACGACGGAAGAGGTGTGGTGTGTGTGTGTGTGTGTGTGTGTATTAGCGGAGAGAGAGAGAGAGAGAGAGAGAGAGAGAGGAGAGGGAGAGAGAGAGTAGGGAGAGAGAGAGTGGGGGAGAGGGATGGAGAGAAAGAGAGAGAGAGAGAGAGAGAGAGAGAGAGAGAGAGAGAGAGAGACCCACAGATACATACTCACTGCATAAAACAACTAATGAAGACAGCTGAGGATAAAAGATAATGAAAAGTATGAATAAACAAATAACACAGCAGAGGGAGAACAAAGTGAGTGATAGAATTAATAACATCAAAGGTGAGACACTGAATCCCGACAAAGGAATACGAGAATGAAAAGAAACGAAGAATATATCACATTTATCTGATCATTTAATGAGACGAGAGAGATATGAAAATTAAGAGAGAGAGAGAGAGAGAGAGAGAGAGAGAGAGAGAGAGAGAGAGAGAGAGAGAGAGAGAGAGAGAGAGAGAGAGAGAGAGAGAGAGAGAGAGAGAGAGAGAGAGAGAGAGAGAGAGAGAGAGAGAGAAGAGAGAGGAGAGAGAGAGAGAGAGAGAGAGAGAGAGAGAGAGAGAGAGAGAGAGAGAGAGAGAGAGATGCAATAACCACGAGAAAAGCAATAACCACCTTCTTCTCACCTGTGCTTTTATTGACCGCACAATTACAGGTAAGATAAAAGAAGCTTGAAACACATAAATACCTAAACCAAACTATGCGAGGGAGGATCTTCACCTTTACAATGGATTAAGAAAACAAGGTTAGTCAGAGGTAATTCATACTGTCAATAAGGAAATTAAGAAGGTAAAAGTTTGGCAGCTTAAAGAATACGAGTTAGTGAGTAAAATGTAAGTATAAAGTGTTCATTCCGACCTGAATAGAGAAGGTTGTATGAATGTAGGCGATTTAGTAAGCCAAGCGCTGATATTCTACTGCCATATGACCAAACGCTGATGTTCTATTAATTAGGCAAGTCATTTTTTATATTGGTTTCGTAAATAAGGAACTTTGAATATTTCCATAAAAAAATGGTCAATAATAATCAAATTTCAGTCGATTGTAAAACAATAAAAAACAATCGATCGTATAGTAAGTATATCCGATCTTATAATTATAAGTTAATAATAACCCAGGTGTAAATTAGGTAAAAATGACATGTACAAATTGATGATTAGTTAATGAAGATGTATACCTTGGCAACACACCTGTCCTGCAAACGTGAATAAATAAAACGAAAATTTAAAAAGATAAAAAAACGAAACTTAAGTGAAACAAGATTGAATATAACATAAAACTGTAGTAGGTGAACGAAACCCTTGCCACCTCGCACACCTGTCACGTTAATGAGTACACAGGTAAAAGGAGACCAAAGTGAGAGGTCGTAACACACCTGAGGATAAGACGCGAGCACCTGAACCATCTTGACTACATTACACTCTAGGTTAGTGAAAACAGATCGAGGTGATATATTATTAATCCCTTGAGGCCCAGAACGTAATTTCCATTGTTATTTGGGTACCATTAGACGATTTTCAGTGAATGTAAGCAATATTTTATAGATATGACCTGTTTAGTATCCTTGTCCACTAGCTAATTACGAGCGAGCGCGAAGCGCTTGTGAGTCCTCGGTGGATACGGGATTTTCTCACTTAAGCGGCCGACCCGACCCGACCCGACCCGACCCGACCGTCACGCTTTTCAGGAGCTTATATCTTTGGAATCCCGTTCCGATTGACAAGCGGTCTTCGCCATCTGATAGCCCCATTCAATCCCTATTTGTGTTGACATGTTTTGTTTCACGTGAGGGGTCAGCATGGCGCGTGGCGCGTGCCGCGTGAGGGGTGTCAGATAACGTTATCTTGCTATAGCTGAGAAACGGCTGTACCGACTAAATTGAAATTTGGTGTGTGGTTTGAGACCACACACCTAGCAATGTCACATAGCTCAAACTCCGGGTGACGCCGCACGTGCGCACGTGCGGCGGGTTTCTACGAGCTCGCTCGTCCCTCGCCGATTAAGGCATCTTACTGGTTGGGAATATTCAGTTACTTTTCTTAATTTTATGGCGAACAACAGACGAATTTTTCTATAGCAAAGGAAAGATCTGGGTGTGAAGGGGTTAAGGAAACGACAATGCAAGGGGAAACTGTAGCCTGAACTAGTGACTAATGCCTTGGTTGAAGATTAAAGAGAAGGAGGAGGAGAAGGATTACAAAGGAAAATCAGATGCCTGCAATCCGTCGATCTATAAAGAGGGTATCTGCTGAACTGTGTACTCCAACAACAACAACTAAAACAACAACAACAAAAATAACAACAACAATAATAATAACAACAACAACAACAACTACTACTACTAATACTTCTACTATTACTGCTACTACTACTACTGCAATTACTACTACTACTACTACTACTACTACTACTACTACTAGACTACATCTATAAGAAAAGGATTGCACATAACACGGAAGAAAAGGAGGGGAGGAAGAAGAGGGGATGGACGAAGAAGAATAGAAGAAGAAAAAGAGAAAGTAGTAGAATGAAACATAGCATAACATAAGTAAAAGTTGATAAACATTTTAATTAACATAAACAAATGAAAAAATACATAATGTAACTGATATCTTAAGCTCATGTATATATCCTGCCATCTTCATCATCACCATAGTCAACCCATTGTATCTTGGCCCCTGGGGTGAGGCGGGCCGGGCGGGTGGGGCTGTGTCAAGTAGAGTACCTTGAATAATAGAGTAGCGACAACTCGATTTATGGGCGCCACCTTAGTACCAGGGCCTCTCGGTTCACCCAAGATCCGCGGAAGTTCTCAAGGCATGACCCCGCAGTATATCATGTTATACATGTATAAAAGATATACTGTTATCTTCGGAAATGTTTTTCTATAAGATTATCACATAAAACACAGTAAAACACATTAAATAAATGTCATTATGAGACTCTGAAGAAATATGCATGAACTTAACATTCACTTAAACTCGTCGTCATGTAAAACTTTGTGGGACATCTTTTAAGATGGAATATATATATATATATAGAAGCAAAAGTTTATTAGCTTTCCATTGATATATTTCGTTTTCTGATAAATGCAGTAGAACCATGCATAAATTAGCGTTAACTAAATAAATCGCCGCGGCGGCCCCGCTGTCTGTCGGGTCGGTCGGTCGGTCGGTCGGTCGGTCGGTCGGTCGGCCGGTCGGTCGGTCGGTCGGTTCTATCCGCTTCTCTCTCTCCTCTCTCTCTCTCCTGCTCTCTCTCTCTTCCTCTCTGTGAAAGAGAGAGAGAGGAGGAGAGGAGGAAGGAGAGGAGAGAGGGGAGGAGGAGAGAGAGAGAGAGAGGAGAGAGGGAGAGAGATAGAGGGGAGAGGAAGAGGAGAGAGAGAGAGAGAGAGAGAGAGAGAGAGAGTTACCAAAATACTAGTTCTACTTATATATATATTATATATATATATATACTAGCCGCAAAGCCGCCCTCCGGGCGGACTTTTTGGCTAGCTCCTGCGGAGGGCTATTGGTGGCCTTCGGCCCACCAAACACAGACGTTCCAGTTTCCCCCTTCTAGTTTTCCCGGGAAAACCAGGGAGGGGATGTTTAACCCCAAACCCCATTCACAACCCCCCCCCAAACCCCCTTTCAAACCCATCACCCATCCCCCCCCCCACCATTCACTCCCCCAAACTTACCCATCCCCCCCCACCTTTCATTTCCCCCAAAATTACCCCCCCAACCCCACCCAAAATTCACTCCCCCCTTTTCCCATCCCCCCCCCTTTCAATTCCCTCCCCCAATCCCCCAATAACCCCCCACCCTTTTCCTCCCCCCATCACCCCCCACCCATTCACTCCCCCATCCCCCCAAACCCTTTCACTCACCCTTTTCCCCACCCCTAAATAAAGGGTTTCCTAATTCCGCAACCCACTTTTTTTCCCACAAATTCTCCCCAATAGGTTTAAGAAAAAAAAAAAAAAAAAAAGGGTGACGGTTTATCTCAAAGTGGGCTTAAAACCTTCCCCTGGTCGAGCTGGTTCCAAAACTGTGCCATATGAGGGGATTGGGGCACTGGGGGCGGCACCTATCGCGGACAGACGACAGACAGACAGACAGACAGACACACACACCACTTTCGCTTATATTATTATAGATATAATAATATATATATATATATATATATATATATATATATAATATATATATATATATATATATATATATATATATATATATATATATATATATATAATATATATATATATAGAAATAGTTTTTTGGTTACTCCCTCTTTCTCTCTCGTATCTCTCTCACTCATATTTCTTTCACTCATATCTCTCTCTCTCTCACTCTCTCTCTCTCTCCTCTTTCACGGAGAGAGAGAGAGAGAGAGAGAGAGAGAGAGAGAGAGAGAGAGAGAGAGGAGAGAGAGAGAACGGGGCCGCCGCGGCGATTTATTTAGTTAACGCTAATTTATGCATGGTTCTATTGCATTTATCAGAAAACGAAATATATCAATGGAAAGCTAATAAAATTCTGCTTATATTGATACCTTTCATCTTAAAAGCTGTCCCACAAAGTTTTACATGACGACGAGTTTTAAGTGAATGTTAAGTTCATCATATTTCTTCACAGTCTCATAATGACCTTTATTTAATGTGTTTTACTGTGTTTTATGTGATAATCTTATATAACAAACATTTCCGAAGATAACAGTATATCCTTTATACATGTATAACATGATATACTGCGGGGTCATGCCTTGAGAACTTCCCCGGGTCTTGGGTGAACGAAGAGGCCCTGGTACTAAGTTGGCGCCCAGTAGCGTTTAACATAGGGCCATAGACCACTGTATACCTGGACTGCGCACGGAATATCGGCCTGTCGCGCAAGGGCCCGAAGTCGGAGGGCCGCTCGGATTCATATATATATATATATATATATATATATATATATATATATATATATATATATATATATATATATACGGATCATATAGACTGGTTTATCAGTATATATAATATACTGTAATCTTCGTAAATGTTTGTTCTATAATATTATCAGATAAAAAACAGTAAAAACTTAAAGAAATGCCATTACGAGACTATGAAGAAATATAAATTCACTTCAACTCTTCGCCATTTAAAACTTTGCGAGTCAACTTTTATCATGAAGGGTATCAATAGAAGCGCAATGTTATTAGCTTTCCATTGCTATATTTCGTTATCTGATAAATGAATTAGAACCATGCATAAATTAGCGTTAACTAAATAAATAAAATCCTCAATCGGGTAATTTACCCGATTGATGAGGTTATTTATTTAGTCAACACTAATTTATACATGGTACTAATTCATTTATCAGAAAACGAAATATATAAGTAAATAAATAACATCATCAATCGGGAAAATTACCCGATAGATGATTTTATTTATTTATTTAACGCTAATTTATGCATGGTTCTAATTAATTTATCAGATAACGAAATACATCAATGGAAAGCTAATAAAATTGCGCTTCTATTGATACCCTTCATGATAAAAGTTGACTCGCAAAGTTTTAAATGGCGAAGAGTAAAGTTCATGCATATTTCTTCATAGTCTCGTAATGGCATTTCTTTTGCGTGTTTTACTGTTTTTTATTTGATAATATTATAGAACAAACATTTACGAAGATTACAGTATACCATATATACTGATAAATCAGTCTATATGATAGTCCATAGACCACTATATCTCTTTGTCGGGCGCCCCGCGGGCCCCTATGCAGCCCCGCAATTCAAAACATTGTCGGGTGAACAGTCCAGGTATACAGTGGTCTATGCAGAGGGCCTATGAATGGCGGTACCCTCTTATTACAGAGACCCTAGTGTCAAGGACACTCGGCCAGCAACGTTGCATGAGCTACCTTGCCAAGTGTAATGGAAGGTATACAGACTCGTTGTTTTACCGTTAAATCGCAAGCAATTCATAAAACCATGCAGTCATATTATAAAACTATATCATTCAAAAATAGTTCATGAAATAGATAACAGTATGAGAGAGAGGTCGACATCAGCCTGTCAACGGTGAACGTGACAACACTGCGGAATCCCACCACTCCACCCCAGGGGCCAGGATAAAATGGGTCCACTATAATAACAACGATAAAATTAGATGAAAGCAGAATAGCATAGACAAAAAGAAAGAACAATAAAATAAACTGAAAAAAACAAAGAACAATAAATACAAGAAAAAAAGATAAAAAATCTAATATAAAAAAAGTTATAAAAAAAACTAAATAGGTAAATAAAAAATTACTAAAATCATGCAAAACAAAAACAGAGGGAAAAAAAAGTGTTCTCACCTATGCCATTGATGAGGACGCAGGGCAGGATGAGGTTAAACACGTAAAACATGGGTCGTCTTCTAAGCTTGATGGTGAAGGTGATGTCGGGGTACGGCTCCGGGCAACACGAGTAGTAAGTGATGTTCTTGGCCGCCGTAAACTCTACCAAATCAAACTCCCCATTGGACTGGTAGTTGGACATGTCCCCTCTGTCCATCTGCTTTATGAGGTCCAGCTGGAAGCACACACACACAGCCAAGGGAGGGAGTGCGTGAGTGAGTGTGAAGGGGTTAGTGAGTGAGTGATGGGAGAATATATGAGAGAAAGTGGGAGGTAGGTATGGTTTAAAAAGAGGAGAGAGATAGAGAGAGAGAGACCGACTTACAGGCAAATAGACACGCTCACACACACACACATTTTTCCACCTCCCTGTGTCCTCCGATGCACTCGCAATCGAAGGTCGAGTTAATGGGCAGCATTTTGGCTGTTCTTAGGCCATTCGACGGTTGTAGAGAGATTTTAAGTTGATTTTGGCCGTCATCGGGGACCGAACTAGGGTCACCGAACACGCAACTCAGAGACGCTAACCGCTCTGCTACCGTCTCCCTAACATATCTCTATCAACATATTCACACACACGCACACACACAAAGAAAGACATACATACACACAGACGAAACGAAAACAAGAGAGACAGACCGACAAAAAGACAGAGAGACAAATATACAAAGAAAACCGGTGACAGTGCGAGAAAAAGAGAGAGTAAAGGAGGGGAAGAGGGGAGGGGAAGAAGGGAGAATAAGAAAGAGAGAAAGAGAGAGTAAAGGAGGGGCGAAAGAGACAGAGGGGGACCTTTAGGGCGGAAACAGAAATGGAATTCACCCTGAACAAGGCAGCAGCCTCGACAAGGTGCTTCAGGACTCGAACCCATGGTAACTAGGTAAGGCGACGAAGCGTGAACCAATGTGCCATCCTGGGAGGGGAGGGAAGAGAAGGGAAGGAAAGGGAAATGGAAAGGAAAGGATAATAGTGGTAAGAAGGGAAAAAAAGGAAGGCCGAAGAAGGGTTAAACAGGGAAAGGGAGGAAAGAGAAGGGAAGAGAAAGGAAGGGAAGGAAAGGGAAGGGAAGGGAAGGGAAGGGAAGGGAAGGGAAGGGAAGGGAAGGGAAGGGAAGGGAAGGGAAGGGAGGAAGAAAAGGGAAGGTGTATATTTTTTCCCCTAATGTTAAGACGAAGCGAAAGAGTAGGTGAGGGAATAGCTGGAAAGAGAGAGAGAGTGAGTGAGATTGAGAGAGCGACAGAGCGAACGAGAGAAATGAATGGGAACTGAAAAAGAGAAGAAAGAATTGTTGGCTGAGGAAGCAGGGGAAGAGGAGGAAGAAGAGCAGGAAAACAATAAGGAAAGGTCAAAGGAAGAGAAAGAAAAGATCTAGGGTAGAGTAAATGGAAAACATTTTTGCCCTATTTTGATAAGAAAAAAGAAAAAATAAAATAAAATATCGACATATAAAATGGAAACGTAAAGAAACAAGAAATAAAGAAAAAAAAGAGAAGAGAGACAGAAAGAGAGATAGAGAGCAAAAAGAAAGAAGGAGAGAGATAGAGATAGTGAAAAAAAGAAAGAAATGGGAGAAAGAGAGTAGAGAGAGAAGAGAGAGAGAATCTTTAAGCAGAAGCAGAACACGTGTGATGTGGCGCAAGAGGAAAGCATAAAGTTGAAATACCAGCGAATAAAGATAGAGACAGGGAGAAAGAAGAATGCAAAGGATGGGAGAGCAATAACGAGGCGATAAAGTGACTAGAGAAAGAGAAAGAGAGATAGAAAGACAGAGAAAGAGAGAAAAAAAAATTAAATGGAAGGAAAGAAACTTATTACACGCAGGCACACACACACACACACACACACACACACACACACACACACACACACACACACACACACACACACACACACACACACACACACACACATACACACACACACACGGGGATTTTTCACTGATGAATTCGGGCGGTTACTGTCCCGCTTGAGTAAGAGGATGGGTGTGTGTGGTGTGTGAGGTCCCACCATTACCATAAGATCGGTCATAATGAGCTCCAAGCTTGGTCCGGGAGGGTGACACGCAATCGCTAGTCCGGCTCGCGTGGACAAGACAGTGGGTGAATGACACACACACACATACACACACACACATACACACACACATACACATACACACACACACACACACACACACGCGCGCGCGCGCGCATGCACGTACGCACGCACACATGCACGCACGCACGAACACACACACACACACACACACACACACACACACACACACACACACACACACACACACACACACACACACACACACACACACGCACGCACGCACACGCACACACACTTCCTTTCATCTATACAGTCTCGTCTTCAATACAAAGCAACACATTTCTAACTCAAAGATAAGACAATGCAACAGTTCCCACTCCATCACACACACGTCTCACACTGTGCAAACAAAACAAATATATATGTCTGCCATCAATTCAACTGTTTCCATTGAGCTAATTATCATGGTTATGGCCTGAAAAGATACACTCATCCTGGAACCGGACGCCGACAACTTCCGACGCACCTTCTCTCTGGGTGGATCCAGAGAGAGAGAGGGAGAGAACACACGGCCTGAATACACACATTCTCTCTACACTACCACGTTATTCTCTAATATACTCCTAGTTTCACGGCTTAGCATCTCAACCGTGTATGTTCAGTTGTAATGATAATTATTGTATTGTAAAGCTGTGATTCAAAGACTTACAAATTGGTGGCACCGGTGGGATCACGTCAACATCTCATAGGTAACATAGCACCGATGTTAGTGTATATGTTGTGGCTCGCCTCTAACACGCTTTAATCCACCGCAAAACACTTTTCTCAGCACATTGCAGCAAACTTCAACACACACAAACACACTCATCGCACTTCGCCATTCTGGATAACACGCTAACAACCTCAAATACACGCAAACACACTCATTACATTTCAGCACACTGTAAAACACACCCTAACACATTCCAACATACTCATACACACTAAAGGACACACCGACACACTTCAACACACAAAGCAAAAGTCTCCAACATACCTCAACACACTTTTTTCAACCCACACCAAAAAATTATACTGCACTCTCATAAAATCTCCAGCATACGCCAACACAACACCAATACAATAGAACAACACCTCAGCGCAACACAACGCACCTGATAGCCGTCGTAAGTCCAGGACGCCCACATCATCTTGCAGGACTGCACGTCGAAAGGGAAAAACTCCACGTTCATATCACAGGAGGACTTATAGATACCGTGAGAGAGCCACGTGACCTCCCCGCTTGAAGTGACGATGACGTTGGTGTTGATGGTGGCCGCTGAATACTGGGCGTCAGCGCTGGAGGACGAGGAGATGGGGAACAAATGTTGAAAAAAGAGGAGTGTTGGAGGTATTGTGTAGAAGAAGAAGGAGGAAGTACGGGAATACAAAGGAAGAACAGACAGCAACAACCCTACTGGGCCAAACGAGGCTGCCTGTGTGACTACTTTCTACCACTATAGTTTCTATGTGTTAGAGGTAAAAGAATAGCAAAGTTGAAGGCTCCTCCCCACCCAACTCTCCCTACGGCCGAGGCCGACAGGAAAAAAAGTGAGAAAAAAACACCATACAATATTGAAAAACTGCCATGGAATTATAAAGGAAAGTTTGGAAGGGTTTGGGGCCAAAGTCAAAAAACTAAAGTCTCTAAATTCAAAAACTAAAGAAAAACGCTAAAAAAAAAAAAAAAAAAAGTTTCGTGGGGCCAAAAAGTAAATGGGATTTGGGCAGTTGATGCAAAATTTTTTTAAATTCAATTTTGTTCTTAAACGTCTCAACCGTGTTGCTAATTGGCGTGTTAACATGAGGAGGAGGGAAAGGAAGAGTGATGAAGGTACGTAGGAAAAAGGGAAAAGGGGGGGGGGAGGTAAGTGAGGAAGGTTTTGCTAAAGGGAAAGGAGGGGAAGGGAGGAGGGGGAAAAGGGGGAAAGAGGAGGAGGAGGAGGGGGAGGGGGAAAGGGGGGGAAGAGGAAGGGGAAAAGGGGAAAAAGGGGGAGGAAGGAGGAGGAGGAGGAGGAGGAGGAGGAGGAGGAGGGGGGGAGGAGGTGAAAAAAAGGAAAGTAGAAAGTTAAAGGGAAAAAAATTTAAACCCAAAAATAAAAAAGGGCCCTTAAAAAGGGGTTTAAAAAAAAATATTAAATGTGGGTGTGTGTTGTGTGTGTTGTGTGTGTTGTGTTGTTGGGGTTGTGGTGTGTTGTGTGTGTTTTTGTGTGGGGGGTGGGGTGTGTGTGGTGTGGTGTGTCTTTCACCCATGGTCTTTTTCCCGCGAGCTGGACCCCGCGATCGCCATTTTTTAAACCCCCCCGGGAAAGCGAGCTTAGACTTAAATTGTGCCCCAAATTTTTTGGTTTTTAATGTGGGGACCCACACACCACACACCCCCCCCCCTTGGGACAAGGGGCAGTAACCGCCCGAATTTGTCAGTGAACAATCCCTGGGATCAGCGAGGATTCGAACCGGCTAACTACATAATGGTGCGCTAGCGCTCTATCCAATTGACCATCGTGGCGGTGTGACGAATATGTGTGTGTGTGCGTGTGTGTGTGCATGTGTGTGTGTGTTGTCGTGTGTGTGTGTGTGTGTGTGTGTGTGTGTGTGTGTGTGTGTGTGTGTGTGTGTGTGTGTGATTGAGAAACTAAGATAAATCTATTGATATCTATATTTTTTGGAGAATATTGAAAAAGAAAATACTCTCATCTCTCTCTCTCTCTCTCTCTCTCTCTCTCTCTCTCTCTCTCTCTCTCTCTCTCTCTCTCTCTCTCTCTCTCTCTCTCTCTCTCTATCTATCTATCTATCTATCTAACACACACACACACACACACACACACACACACACACACACACACACACACACACACACACACACACACACACACACACACACACACACACACACACCCTTCTCACTTGTTGTAGAGGATGATATCAGGTTTCCAGACGCGCTGGAAGGGGACGCGGATCACCTGGATGCCGCCGAAGTGGGAGGCGTTCCAGGTGAGGTGGACGTCATTCCACACCTGCGTCAACCAGCAGTTTGTGGTGAGGATCTGGTTCTTCTCGTCCTGCGAGGGTAGGAGGAGGAAGAGAAGACGTAGAATAATATGAAGGAGAAGGAAAAGAAGAAGAAGAAGAGGAAGAAGAATATGAAGGAGAAGGAGAAGAAGAAGAATATGAAGGAGAATGAGAAGAAGAAGAAGAAGAAAAAGAAGAAGATGAAGAAGCAAGTGAAGAAGAATATGAAGAAGAAGAAGAAGAAGAAGAAGAAGAAGAAGAAGAAGAAGAAAGAAAGATAATGAGGAGGACAAGGATAAAGGGCATAAAAGGAGGAGGGGACGAGAACAACAACAATAATAAAATGAAACAAATAAGAAATTTGAAAAGGCAAGAAAAAAATCGTACCTATATCAATATTATAATAAGGAATGCACTCCTTATAAATACATTACAAATACATCAATACAAGATTACAAACATGACATGCAATCTTCAGCGTAAAAATAAATATAAATATGAACGATAAATGGCTGAGAATAAATTATTGTACACGGAAACAAAAAAATGAAAAAATAAATGTCCCCTTTAATTGAAAACATAAAAATATGAAGTTAATCTAAAATTCTAACTGAAATTCCATAAAAACCGTCACGTTTCACTGCCCTCCCCCTTCCTAAAACCTGTCATGCCACACTTTCCTCGTTTTCCTCTCCTCCACCACATTCAAAACATTTTTTTAATAAATTAATAAAACAGCTCTCTCTCTCTCTCTCTCTCTCTCTCTCTCTCTCTCTCTCTCTCTCTCTCTCTCTCTCTCTCTCTCTCTCTCTCTCTCTCTCTCTCTCTCCCCCTTCGCCTTCACTTTATATTAGATAGTATATCACAAAAAGCTTCGTAAGGACCAGCATATTTCCTTTAGTTTGTCTCTTCCTTTGCGTTCCTCCTTCTTCCAAACCAAATGAGAAACAAGTAGAAATATAAGAAACTAACGAAGTCTACCTTTGAAAAAATACAAAGAAAAGAAACCAATGCATAACACAAAACATAATCTTAAAATATACATAAGCAGGTGACTTTAAATAAAAATCACACAATCAATCACTGAAAACCAATCACCAAAATCACTGACATGTCAATCAGAATCACTTCATGAGCCCTTTAGCGTCATGACTCACCACGTCAATAATACTGTGGAGGGCGACGCCGAAGACGACGGAAAGCGCCTGCGAGGAGTCCCTGGCTGGCCTGACGGAGGGGTCGTAGTTGGCCATGAGGTAGCGGGTGAGGCGGTACTCCTGCTCGTCCCCCGCCACCACCACCACTGCGGGAGAAGGGTGAGAAGGGGCAGGGTTAGTGGGGGTGGTGGTAGTTATAAGGATTGTGGTGATAAAGGTATTGTAGTAGTATAACTTTAGTGGTGTTAGTAGTAGTAGTAGTAGTAGTAGTAGTAGTAGTAGTAGTAGTAGTAGTAGAGTAGTAGTAGTAGTAGTGTAGTAGTGGGAATAATAGGAGGAGGAGAAGGAGGAAGAAGAGGAGGAGTGTGTAAAGCAGTCATCACCATCATTGCTCGAGGAGGAGGAGGAGGAAAAATTAAAATATTAACGAAGAAAAAAATAAAAGAAAGCAGAAAATGAAGTAATTTGAGGAGAATAAGGAAGAAGCTATCTTACTAATAAGAAACAAGAGAAAGAGGAACAATATCATTCCTAAAGAACACCATAAAGAAAAGATAAATAAAAATAAAAACGAGGAGAACGAGCAAAGGTAGGGAAAACAGAACACAAAGCAAGACTAATACACATAATACAGATAAAACAGCGTACATACATATATAAACGTGTTGGCTTTTGTGACAAGAGAGTATAAGGCTCCTCCCCACCCACCCAAATTGTTCGCTAAAAAAGGAGAAGGGGAAAGAAGAGAAATAAGGCGCAGAAAATTGCGGTTCAGGCAAAAATTAGAAAAAAAGAAAAAAAAAGAAAAAAAGGGATAGACGAGAAAGGGGGGGAAAAAATGAAGAAAGAATAATAGGAAATAAAACAAAGAATGGAATGATAAAGAAAAAGAAAGTAAGAGAGATTAAAATAAATCAGAAAAAAAGTGAAACAAAGCGAGTAATAAGGGAGAGAAAGGAACAAATATATATATAATGAAAGAAAGATAGACAAAAAAAATTTTGTTATCGTCAGTGTCCAAGAAAAAAAGTAAAAGACCGTGGATCAATTGAATCCTTCCCCTTCTCTCTCTCCTTTTTTTTTTTTTCTCTCTCCTCTCCTCTCTTCTCCTCTCTCTCTCTCTCTCTCTCTCTCTCCTCTCGCTCGCTAATGGCAATATTGTTGTTATTTATTCATTTATTTGTTATTTGATGTCTTCACCCATTTCTTGCCCTTCATCGTGTGCCTTTTGTGCATCACATCCCTTCATCAATGTTCACCACTGACAAACACTTTCACTGTTCTGTATATATATTTTTTTTTTCACATAACTTACACTTCTGACGCATTAGTTTGAGAAAAATGGAAAATCTTGAATGCTGCTTTTCTTTTTAATGTACATAATATTAATTTTCATAAAGGCGAGTATGTAATTCCTTCATTATTTGTTTCCACCTTGATAGAGTAAGCACACTCAGTCTTGCTTGTTATTTACTAAAGTCTTTACTAAAGCTTAGTGGTCGGGTGCAGGTGAGAGGATTATTTACTACTGAAGCCAAAGAGGAGGAGGAGGAATACATAGGAATACATAGGAGTAACAGACACCGGGAGACCTTTTTGGCCCATAACTAGGGTATCTGTTGTACACATACTATAACATAAACTCATTGAAACAGTTGGAAAAAAGAACCATGCCCCAAAAGAATGGGAAAAAAAGGAAAATTTCGTAGTGAGGAAAATTGAAAAGGGGAAAATTAAAAAATTTATACTAACACAACATCATTATCACTACTCGACCGGGGACTAAAATATGCACGCGGGGCACATCAATACCTTTACTTTACATGTGCTTTAAGTCTGTTTTAAATGAGTTATTTGCTGGTTGGGAAACATTTGCTGGTAACTTGTTCATCGAAAACACTCTAATTTTGAAAAAAATTTTACGGAGCCCTTGATGCAACTTTGCCGTTTAGTTTTAAACCGTTTTTTTTTGTTGTCATTGGGGGGGAGAGCTCAAATTTTTCTTTGTTTAAATGACATCAAATCCTTTTGGGATCAAAAGGGTTTCTTAAAGTCCCCACGGTTTCTACGACCCTTTAAGGAAAACATTTTAAATTTTCCGCAGTCTCTCTTCATAAATGAATTTCGCAGAGATGGAATTTTTTTGGTTGCTTTTCTTTGCCTTTTAAAATTTGGTTTGATCTTTTACGAAACGGCGCCCAGAATTAAGGGCATATTCTAAGTGCGGCCTAACCAAGGACTGTAAAATTGTGTCATTACTTTGGGAGTTTTATGTTCAAATTTGGGTTTTAATAACCCAACTCATATTCCCCTTTTTACGGGCGCTGGCATGCGCCTGGTTTTAAGATCTTTCTGAGATGACACCTAAATCTTTTCCGTGTATTTCATTAACGTTTTATTTTGCTTTTGATAGTTATATTTGAGGTTTCGTTCCCTATATCATACTTTACATTTTATGGGAATTTAAATTTTTAATACCCATTTATCACCCCAATTATTTTTTGTGAGATCACTTTTGTTAAATTCGCGTTTTCTCTAGTATATGTTTTTACCGGGGCCTAATTTGGATCTGCAAATTTCGATTTTTTTAGATAAAAGTCCGCAGTCCGATCATTGATATTATCAAAAAAAGAGTAGGACCCAAAGCCCGAGCCCTGAGGCACCCCACTAGAAAAACATCAAACCTCAGATCCCTCGCCTTTATTACTACCCGTTTTTTTACGATTTGAAAGCCAACGAAATCCTAAACAAAATTTTGCTCTCCAACCCTGTGCCCTTAGCTTGGTAAATCGTTAGGGGGAACTGATCGAGGCTTTTCTGAAATAAAAGGTAATTACATCCGGGGGGAATTTTGCGTCCCAGTTTGAATAATGACAAAAAAAAAAATCGAGTAGGTTTTTAAGCGGATTTTTTTCAAACCCTGCTGGGATTTTATATTGAGTTTTATTTTATCGAGAAAAGACATTTTTTCCGAATTTTCTCAAATGTTTAATAATCACAGCGTTAAACTAATGGGCATAATTTCTTTCAGGCCTTTTTCCCCTTTTTTTGAATACGGGAACATTTGCTAATTTCCCATTGGAACATTTTTGCCCCTTAGCGATTTATTGAGAAAAAACTTTTAAGGGGGCGAAAATTCTGTGACATTCGCGAAATAATCGCGGCGAGATTTCGTACCCCCCCGGATTTTTCTGGGGCAAATTTCTGCAAATACTTTGATATTTCGTTACTGTTTTCTCTCCTATTACCAATCTTTCCCTTTTGAGTCCCCCTCGTTTACTGGTTCGGTAAGGGCTTCTCTTTTTTAATAAAACCGCATTAAAAATCATTGATAGAACCCATCTCTTTTTTCATTTTTTCAAATGTTTTCTTATCTTTCGTGGCCATACTTTTTTTGACGTTTTCTTACTTTGAACGTATTTAAAGAACCTTTTCGGGGTTTATTTGAATTCCTTTTCAATTTTTTTTTCATACTCGCGTTTTTTAGACTTAATTAATCCCTTTTCAAAAGACGTTTGACGTCATTTTTCTCTAGAATCGCAGTCTCATTGTCGCTTTTAACTTTATACTCGGGGCCCTTCTGCCAATGATTTTTTTAATCTCATTTGTCATCCAACAGGGTCTGTTTTTTGTTATTCAACGTTTTTTTTTACCATGGGAACATGTTTTTCAACCACCCATTGGGTTTTATTTTTATACATACACATGTTTTGGCGTTTTTACCCTTTTAGGGCAATCCAATACCTGTGATCTTTGGAAATCGCTTTTTATAATTGGGGGGCTAATAAACCCATTTTCTTGAGTCTACATTCAATTTTTTTTACGCATCTGATTAACCTTGATCCGTTTTTCAAGTTCCTATACGCGTATCAAACAGATTTTAATGCGGTAGTGAAAACTAAATCTAGAATTTATTATCCCCGTAGGGTCACGGACCACCGATTTTAAAAATACTTCGTTTTCCGTATCAAGCAATCGCATACCTTCTCTATCAGAGAATTAAATTCCCGTTTAAAGGGGAGGTTAAAATTCCACAATAATTTATCGTTATTATTGTTGACAACTGCTTTATCTCGTCATACAGGAGGCAATTATTTTGCATTTTTTTGGGAGACGATATTTGCCCAAAAGTAGCAATTTTCCGTTTAGCTTAATCTTTGCGGTATCATAATGATCTTTTTTACTTTTTCGTTTTTTGATTGCTTTCAAATTATCTTTTGAAAGATGAACCCCCACCTCTTTATCGTAGACAATTTGGAATGTCTTATAACCGGAAGGCTATTTTAGATAATAATGTTTATCTTTTTGTTGGCAACTTCAGTGATCTAACGATATCTTTTGGGGTTTCGGAAAAAAAAGGGAAATACTACGCTAAGTGCCTGGATGGGTGTTTTGTCCATATTGACCTTGGGGTGAGGGTTTTCCCGGGGCCCGGGGCTAGGTACTCCCGGGGGCACTTTATTAGGTTCCCCCGGGGTACCCATTTTTAAGAAAGGAAAGGAAGAAAAGGGGGGGTGGGGGGGAGGAAAGGGGAGAGTAGGGGGAGTAGCCATGCAAGGAGGGACAAAAGTGAACCCGGTATTCTAAAAATTTAAATCTTATTGATGGATTCGGAACAAAAGTAATAACGAAGCAAATAGTTTGGCCTTTTTGTAAAACTAGTTCCTTAAAAGTTGGTACTTCTATTTCCGGCTTCAGGGGATTAACAAGGAAAGTTACATTTTAAAACGGAATGCCCACGTTCTTTAAGGAAAAGGAGGGGGGGGAAAGGGGGGGAGGGAGGAAAAGGGGGGGGAAAGGGGAGGGAGGGGGAAGCAGTGCGGGGGGAAAATGGGAGAAGCAAAAAACCGGGGCTTTTTCAAAGGTACAAGGGAAAATACAAAGCAATATGTAAAGAAAATTTTAAAAAGGGAAAAATGATTGAAAAAGATAAAAAACAATAAAATGCCCCTTTGGCTCGGCCTTTTGTTTACTTTTTATTTTACCAATATTCTGAAATTACCAGTGGGGGGTAAAACGGCGGTTTTGGGGGAGGGAAACTCCAAAACCGGGGGGGGGGGGCCCGGGGATTTGGGGGGGCCCCCCGGCCCCCCTTCCCCTTGAAAAAGAGGCCCCTTTTAGGAAAACCTAAAATCGGAAAAAAAAAATTTTTTTTTTTTTTTTTAAAAAAAAAAAAAAAAAAGGGGTTTTTTCGCTTTAAAGATGTTTCGGATTTGTGTGAGTAATTTAATTCCTTAATAGTTTTGGTAACCTTGCGTGAGGGTTTACCGGCAGGGTGTCTAGGGTCCACTGTAACAGAGCGCTTGATTAAGCTACTTTGATTAGTATTTGCGGAAACGGAACGTGACCCAGCGTTGCTGTGGGGTAAGAAAGGAGAGGAGGAGGAGGAGGAGGAGGAGGAGGAGGAGGAGGGATAGCAGATGCAGGAAGGGAAGAAGTGGAGCACAAGCAGGAGAAAGAACACGAGTAGGGGCTATATTCAAGAACTTCTCTCCACCCGTTGCATCGCGAATCGGTATACAAGAATCAACAGGAGGTAACGCAACAGGTGGAGGTTTGAGTCAGCTGATTCGCGACAACATGCAGATCCCACCTTCATCCCGCTGTGCATTTATTCATTCTTATTTCTTCCCAGACCATTACAGGGGAGTTTTCAACACAACCGAGAGTAACATGCATACCTTGTGAATGCACACGTGTCATCATTAAGGTAAAATCAGGTCCAGGAGGCCTTGTATAGGTGTGTGAAGTTGTGAGGAAGCCGGGCGGCGGCGGCAGGTGGAGGTCGGCCATTGTGTGGAGCAGTGGCGGCGGGCCGTTCAAATGTACTCACAAGCATAACTCGGGCCCATTTTTTCTGCACCAACGCCTCAGACAAGTGGCGAACACTAACTAAGCTATTATTTTTATGTCAGAAATGATAAATTTCACTAGTAAAATGTATTAGATATGTATAAAACAATCAAAATACTGATGCCGCTTTGGGCTCGCTTGTGTTGGTACGCCTGTCAAATATCCACCAGTCGGGGATTTCTTGTAGATGTCACCAGTAGTACGACGTGGAGAACTCCACCGGCCGGATTGACAGCATTCTTGAATTGCCTTAGGACTAAATAGGATTACAAAGGATTACGTGAAGGTGTATACACGCTCTCGTACAGGAAACATAATTAGCGGAAAAAAAGATACGTGAAACTGTAATATTACAACAGCAAATAGGATCGTAAATGGAAAGAAAGTTTTAATTAGAACGGAAAAAAGTTATTGATATAGGCCATCACATATCGCAATACCATGCAGACCTACATAAGGGCAAATCCCAATGGATACCGTAGAGGTGTATGTTTACTATTCATGTATACCAATATTCATCGGCCAATATTACTACACGACTGGAAGGCCCGAATAAAAACAGGCAGCTGTAATAAACACTACAGTACAAAGAAAACAAAGAGTAAGAGAAGGAGGAAAAGAGGTCGATCGAGGAAGATTGGAGGAAGGAGGGAAGGAGGAGGAGTTAGGACATTTAATTAGGGCAATGACATGGAAGGGCGAGTGGTGATGGGTGGCTGGTGTGATGTGAGGCAATGAAAGGAGTGATGAGCAGCGGCGCCCGTCACCACTCTCTCCCCTCACTGATAACACGCAGATCAAGAATGGCTTATAATCTCATCCATCCCGCGACACACATCCAAACGACGTGCGAATGAATAAATCTATTATATATATATATATATATATATATATATATATATATATATATATATATATATATATATATATATATATTAGTGTTAGGGAAAATGATGATATTACGTAACATTAGAGTGCGACGAATGAATTTGCGAGACATTATTCCCCGCCTACAACATTTGGGTCAGGTTAATTCTTGATTGATGCGGCGAGAATTCACTCCAGATCATGTCTCGTGTATTTCAAGTGTTCTTTTCCTTAAGCAATAGGTTCTGCCAAGCTTTATAACCTTTATTCTTGGATGGGCTTCGCCGCCTCATGCTTGGGTTGAATATTTGGCACGCTCTGCTGTAATTGTCTTAGCAAGCTGATGTTCCTGTATTTGTGGAGCAAAACATTATCGCGTCCCTCATTTGAGGTATTGTCAGAGATATATTAATGATTCCTTCCTACAGTTTGATACGTGCTACATGTAAGTAAGGTATGGCATAACTGTATACTGTCACAACGGATCTAATGTTACTATAGTTATGCAGCAAAACAACACCGCGTCTCCGAATCAAAGTGTCAACAAAGACTTATACAATAACAACTATTTCCAGTGTCTTGCATCCAATATTCTTCCTTATCAAGTATAAGTATCAGATTATCTTTTTCGTCTGTAAAGGTGCACTGGTTCGCGCGTGCTGTGTTTCGCCGGCAACAATAACGCCAAGACTGTGCCTCGTTCACTTCCCCAGACCATTGTATTTACTGATCCTGCTCGCGATACAACGAATACAACGAATTTACTTTTTTTGGCATTAAAATGGCTTTCCCAAGGGTGTTGCAGGTAACGTATTGAGTGCCTTAGCCTACCTCCCATCCATGCATAAAATGTATTCAGCTAGTTGTAGCATACAGGGTATTTCTATATCGCTTCACTTTTTATTTCAAATGGTGTAAACTCCTTGCCGCTATCAACTTTACTTTTAGTCTCGGGGCCAAGGGCTGAAAAAATAATTGTCGTGGTACCCATGCAGTAACAGCTTCATAATATACCATCTGAAAGGAAAATTTGTCTACTTTTCGAATCTGGCAATGAAAATGTCGAAATCGTGTAGCTTCATGGTGATTTTTTGGTTACCATGACAACCACATTACATATTTCAGACCAACATGTTTAGTCTAGTAGTCCAGTGGACCCCACGTGCACCCCCTGGACAATCTAATGAGACCTACTTTTTTAGATGCACAAATATGTCTAAAAAACAAAAATCAATGTTAACACTGTCAACTAATGTCCCATGGGGTTCGTATGGCGGCCATCGTCGATCGCGAAATATTTGACTTGCTCGAAATTAGCAAAATGTCCATAAAATCACAAATAATGTAAATTTAATTTTGGTGCCCACGTGACAAGAATAACATGGCCTATTGTAATAAGAACAATTAATGCAGTAATTGGTACAAGTTTAGTCATGGAACGGCAAAAACCTAAAAAAAGGCGGAAAAATTACTTCGGTTTCGCCGACAACTTTCAATATAAATGACAATAACTTCACTAATACACAACATACTGGTCAGTTTAACATATCAAAATTATCGTCTATTATTCCCCCATCTAATGCAGTCAAACAATTAACATACATATATATCTATCATACATTAATTGTTACCAATGTTACTCACCCCCCTAGTGAAACTTTGTTGTCAAATACAAACATTCGAGAAAAGTCAGAAAACAATGTTTCCTTTCTATTAAACTTTAACAAGTGATGTCGGGCAGCTAGGTACGCTGTCAGTAGAAGTGAGTAATTGACATTTGGTATAATTACAAATAACAGAGAGTCAAATTCTGACCCCAAGTTGAAGGCTGCGTTATGGGCAGCAGCCCTATGGGCCTGATCAGTGTCTACGTTGCGGTTCTCTTCTCGCTCCTGTGCCCGGACGTGATTTCGATATTCCGTGGTGAAGGACATTCTGCATTCGGAATGGAACTGTGCTTCAACGGCAAATAAGTCCTAAGTTCCAAATAAGGTGGAAGGGAGATATAAACCTATACGTCTCTCTCTCTCTCTCTCTCTCTCTCTCTCTCTCTCTCTCTCTCTCTCTCTCTCTCTCTCTCTCTCTCTCTCTCTCTCTCTCTCTCTCTCTCTCTCTCTCTCTCTCTCTCTCTCTTCTCTCTCTCTCATTCTCGCACACACAGTCTCCCTCACAGTCTCTCTCTGACTCTCTCAGATTCTCTCAGTCTCTCCTGCAGTCTCTCTCACCGTACAGGAAGCATAACAAGGACACAACACTGCACTAGCCATAAAAGTGTCTCCCAGAAATAGCTACAAACCTCCTTGCCACAGATGCCTGGCAAGTCGACGTAAACATCCAGACTGAAAGAAAACTGTGACAAAGGCGGGAAGAAAGAAAGCTTGAAGAGGAGAACCTTGTGTCATGAGGAACTTGTGGGTTTTTGGGTGTAAAAAGCAAATACTACTGATTTATGGCTCCAAAAAAATCATCAAAGTCACTATATATATATTGACACACAAAAAAAAATATATATATAGATAATAATAACGAATATAATAATGATAACAATAATTAAAAATAACTATAATGATAATAATAATGATGATAATTATTAATAGAATAAATATATATTAATAACAATGCTAATGATACAAAGTTCACTAATAGTAACATACTACTACTAATAACAATGATGGGGATAATAATAACAACAATAGTTTAGTTATTCACATAGCGATGATGATCAGTTCCACGTCAGAAATATGATGCTAACAACACAATGTTACCAATACTGCCACATCCCTACTCAACACAACACAATCTACGGTGTTATACTACAAACGAACTATTTATGAGCCTCAAATTAATACAGCGATTATTATGTAGCTTTACTCTACGGATAATGCATTGACATCATCGTTCTCGTCATCATCATTATAGCAGTGGTCATTGTGGGACGCGCGCCCTTACGGTACAGTACAGGGTCATAGGGGTGTGTCTATACTTAAATATATGGAAAGAAACGTGAACTAACTTTTAACGCTTACCACTTTAATAGTTTATGTCACCTTCACCATAGAAATAATTTCATCAATGTAAAATACATAGACCACGATATGCATTGACTAGGTATATAATAGTTACAAAATAAGGGAGTGACTAAGCGAGTCCAGTGACTCAGCAAAGATTATTGCATCATCGGCAAAAACAAGATTAGTGATCATGGTATTGCTGAGGGATGCTCCACAATCAGTTTGGTCCACAACTTTGCCCAATACCCAGTCCATACATGTGTTGAAAAGTGATGGGGCAAGGACGCATCTTTGCCTCACTCCTGTATTAAAGTAATCGTCCAGACCCTTTTTTTTTTTGCCTAATTATGTTGAATGTACATTCAAAACACCTAATCCACCAAAAATAATTTATTTCCAGGCCTTATTTCCGCAAAACCACGACTTTTGTAAAAAGCGCGCGAAAAAAAATCTTCCCTCCAACAGGGCTAGGAATGTTATTGATGACGTCAGAGGAGGAACGCTCCAATGTAAACATCTGTCTGACACCTGTCGGCAAATGTTATGTTGAGCGATTGTACTTCGGTGTCAGACAGTGAATCTGTCGCTGTGACAGATCTAGAGTACGATGCTCAATCTGAGACCGAAATAAATGACGCTGCTCGCGTATACTATGAGGAAAACGAACCTCAGACCAGAATACGAGGCGGCCGAACAGATGTTAGCGGCAACAACAACCCCTTACACACAACAACCCCTTACACACACACACAAACACAACCCTTACACACAACAACCCCTTACCACACACACAACCCACTTACACACAAAACCACACCTTACACACAACAACCCCTTACACACAACAACCCCTTACACACAACAACCCCTTACACACAACAACCCTTTACACACAACAACCCCTTACACACAACAACCCCTTACACACAACAACCCCTTACACACAACAACACCCTTACACACAACAACCCCTTACACACAACAACCCCTTACACACAACAACCCCTTACACCACAACCCCTTACACATTACAAACCCCTTACACACAACAACCCCTTACACACAACAACCCCTTACACACAACGTTATCAAGCCCCTACGCATATAAACGGTTTGGTAGTAGCATTAGGCGGAGACAGAGGCTCTATTGACTAGGACGACCTTTACGGATAGTGATAAGTAGACTTTAGGGGTTATAGTGAGGCTAGGTTAGTACTTATAGTGAGGTTATGAAGTAAGGGTTAGGTTAGTAACTTTTAGGAGGTTATTGACTAGGGTATAGTACGTTTAGGGTTATAGTAGGTTAGGTTAGTAACTTTTAGGGGTTATAGTGAGGCTTAGGTTAGTAACTTATGACATAGCTTATGTTAGTACAATTTAGGTATATAGGTAGGTTAAACTTAACGTATAGTTACAATAACTTACGGTTAACATAGTATTAGCTCGCCACGCCCTTAATTAGTGATATAGGCGGCCTATAGGAGGACGGAGTAACTTATGACATACTAGTTGACCACTTACAACAAACCCTTACAACAACAACTTACGTATAACAAAGCTTTACACACACAACACCCTTACACACAACAGCCCCTTACGACCCAACATAGCTTACACACAACAACCCCTTACACAACAACCCTTACACACAACCCTTACACACAACCCTTCACACAACAACCCTAACACAACAACCCTTACACACCAACAACCCCTTACACACAACAACCCTTACACACAACAACCCCTTACACCACAACAACCCCTTACACACAACAACCCACACAACCCCTTACACACAACAACCCCCCCCACTTACACACAACAACCCTTACACACAAACAACCCCTTACACACAACAACCCCTTACACACAACAACCCCTACACACTAACAACCCCTTACACACAACAACCCCTTACACACAACAACCCCTTACACACAACAACCCCTTAACACAACAACCCCCTTACACACAACAACCCCTTAAACACAACAACCCCTTACACACAACAACCCCTTACACACAACAACCCCCTTACACACAACAACCCCCTTACGCACAACAACCCCTTACACACAACAATTGGTGATACACAGGTGGTGACACACAGCAACACAACAGCATCCGGTGAGTGTGTGTGTGTGAGTGTGTGTGGTGAGTGTGTGTATGTGTGTGTGTGTGTGTGTGTGTGTGTGTGTGTGTGTGTGTGTGTGTGTGTGTGGTGGTGAGTGTATCACTACAAATCCTTGCCAATTTCAACTTCCTGTTCCAATCTGCCCTAGTCCGCCGCACTAATCTTTTCAACACATTTAACTTTGTCGTATCAGTCGGAAACGTGTGCAAAATTTTCTCACAAGGCACTGCTGTCTTGCTGCACCCATAAAGGATGCATGCATGTGGCATATCGCAAAAAAAATCTATCAGAAACACCCAAAAATCTTCAAGTAGTATATTTATCTCTTGTATTTACGTGCTTCTGATCAGCGTGGGAAGAGGAGCCTTCCTCCTCTTACGTCACCGAGCCGTGGCGCATCGTCTGCCAGTTGCCAGCAGCGTTTTCGAAGCTCGGGGAATTTACAGATTTTGATTGCGGATTATTAAAAAACGGTTGACTGGATGCAAAAAGTGACAACATATTGTTGATACACTCGATAATGGCTATACTCTAACTACATCAAATCAGGAATGATGAAATGGTCTGGACGATTACTTTAAGAGGAAATAACCAGGATACACCTCCCCCACACTTTACAGCACTCTCAGTCTCAGAATACAGGCCAGTGAGCAGACCAACAGTCATTGCAAGAATCCCGCGAGGCCGCAGAAGATCCCAGAGTGACTCACGATGCACTGAGTCAAACGCCTTCTTGAGATCAACATAGGCTGCAAGCATCCCTTGTCTAAATTCACGTCGGCGTTCCACCAGGACACTGTGCTAGAATACGGTCCGTTGTTGACTTACCAGGCGTGAACCCAGACTGCTGAAGTCTCTGATGCTTCAGCAGATGGCTGCGGATCCGTGTCAGCAATAGATGCGTAAGCACCTAGCCTGGCACACTGAGCAGTGTAATACCGCGGTAATTGTTGCAGTCCTGACGGTCCCCTTTCCCTTTCCAGATAGGGACGACCAGCCCCCTTTTTCAGTCAGGAGGAATGGTACCTGATTGCCACACGGCAGTCAGGACAGCATGCAACCCGCGGATCATGGCCTCACCCCCAGCTTCGAGTAGCTCCGCAACACCAGCTGCCTTTCCACCCCTCAATTTTGCTACAGCCTCTCTGACTTCGACAAGACAGGGCGCGGTTTCGTCAATGGGAGGATCGGCATCTATTGCCCGTAATCCAGTGGTGTAAAGCTGCCCAGTTGGAGGGTAATAAGCGAGGTAAATATTACATGAATTCATGATATTCTTTATCATATTTGTGTTTTGTTTGTAGCAATACTGGTTCGGTTGTGTAATTTTCCATCTGGCAACATTTAGCCCTTCCCTTTGTGTGTGTATTGGGTGTGTGTCATTCATTCATGGTCTTGTCCACGCGAGCCAGATACGCGATCGCCCGTTTCACCCTCCCGTAGCGAGCTTGGAGCTCATTATGACCGATCTTTGGGTATTGCTGGGACCTCACAACCCACAACCCCGCATCCCCTTGGTTAATTAAGGGGAACATTAACCGGACGAATTTGTCAGTGTAAAATCACCAGGAGCAGTGAGGATTCGAACCAGCTAACTACATAATGGTAGTCCAACGCTCTATCCACTTGACCATCGTGGCGGTATTGTTTGTGTGTGTGTGTGTGGGTGTGTGTGGGTGTAGGTGTGTGTATTCATCTAGTTGTATTCATCTAGTTGTATTTTTACAGGGCCAGAGCAACGCTCGTATGGCCCCGTCTCCATATCAACATTTATTTTTCTCATTCATCTTTAGTGTTGGCCGAAGCCAGCACCCCGGGAGGCGGGTCACAAACTCCCGGCTAACACCCAGTACCCATTCACTGCTGGGTGAACAGGGGCTTGGGTTTTAAGGAAACAGCCCAACTGTTTCCGCTCCGCCCGGGGATCGAACCCGGGACCTCTCGGTTGTGAACCGAGCGTGCTTCCCCTACACTACGGAGTACCCTATCGTCGAGGTATCCCTATCCCTATCGAGGCGGTATCGTGTGTGTGTGTGTGTGTGTGTGTGTGTGTGTGTGTGTGTGTGTGTGTGTGTGTGTGTGTGTGTGTGTGTGTGTGTGTGTGTGTGTGTGTGTGTGTGTGTGTGTGTGTGTGTGTGTGTGTGTGTGTGTGTCGTCATTAAACTGCCCTTTTTTCTTCGTTTGTGATTCACTTACTCTTTCATGATACATTTGTTCTAAATCTTGGATATGAGTGTATTTGAATTTTTACTTTTTACTTGTATATATCTTTTTCATTACTTTATTTTTGTGGTTTTAGAAAATTCTTCATAGCTCAGATTTTAAAGCTGAACACACACACATACTCTCTCTCTCTCTCTCTCTCTCTCTCTCTCTCTCTCTCTCTCTCTCTCTCTCTCTCTCTCTCTCTCTCTCTCTCTCTCTCTCTCTCTCTCTCTCTCTCTCTCTCTCTCTCTCTCTCTCTCTCTCTCTCTCTCTCTCTCTCCGATTTGCTTCACTTCTCCTTATCTCTTTTTTTTCTCCCTTCCTCCCTCCCTCCTTCCCATCCTCCTTCCTTCCTCCAGACTCTCCTTCCGGCATGAAATTCCTCCCACTCTGCCATGTTTGGGAAGGAGAATCCAGCGTTCCTGGAGAAGTGAGGAGACGGAGGAAAAGGAAGAGAAAGATGAGGAGGAGGTAGTGGAAGTGGTATAGCAATGGTGGTAGTGGCGGAGCTTGCTTGCTGGGAGGAGGAGGAGGAGAAGGAGGAATACATGCAAGATCGTATTCGCCTATTTACTAGCAGCCATGCAATGTGTGCTAGTCTTAAGGTCATTATAAAGGATGCCACCTAAAACCTTTTCCTGCTGCACTTTAATTAACGACCTATTCTGCATCTGATAGCTATATTTAGGTTATCGTTACCTATATGCATTACTTTACATCCATTGGAATAAAATTTGAATAACCATTTATCGCTCCAATCCGAAAGTTTGTCTAGATCACGTTGTATAAGTTCACAATCTTCTCTTGTATATGCATTACCGACTAATTTGGTATCATCAGCAAATGTATATCTATTAGATACAAGTCTGCAGTATATAGGGAGACTAGGGCTAGTTGGCTACAGGGTTAAGTTGTCACAGCTGCATTACTTCCTATAATTGATGGTAGATGGCGCTGATATGCCTAACACGTGATCACAGTAAGTTTATTGACTCTGTTCATATACCAAGAAGCAGGCATCGAGGAAAGATCGAGGGAAGTTATGACAAAAATTAGATTTTCCTGGAGTTGAGTAAAATCTAGAAAGTTCATATCCTTCGTTAAAACATATACTAAATTACTTGAGAAGACACATTTTTTTAGCAGAAATTTAGCTTGAGATTAACATTGACTCCTAACACTAACTTCTAAACGGTTTTGCTATCTATCAAGCGCCATTGTAATGACAATTTCGTGGTTGGGGCAAGTTAGCACAAAAGAAATGGGGCAAGTTGGCACAGTGTCAACTTGCCCCACACACAAACATAGGTTTACATTTATAATTGGAGAATATTATGTATATCTTACAATATTTCCTTTTTATGATTTTTAGACATAGAACATTGTTAGGTTAAATTGTTTTTTACATGTCGGAACTGTGACTCAAATGATGAGTTAGTATAAGTGTTTTCTTTCAAGCCTTTAAATTGCATGTTTTGATATTATTGGAAAACTTTGCATGCTATTTTGGAATATCAGAAACTATATATTTATTTAAACTACTGCTCTTTTTGGTCGGTCTGGTTCTGAGACTTAGATTGTGGCTCAAGAAACTGTACTATAAGGATGTTTTACATTCGGAACTGTGTCAATGATGAAAGTTAACGTTTTTTTCCAAGCTTCACTGCATTCTGGATTAAACATAGAACAAAAATATATAGTTTATTCATATCAGGCTCCTTTTTTTGTCTGTCATTTTGAGTAAATAATTGTATCACATTCCACTTGCAGGACTATTTTTTTTCTAATTTGATAATTCTATTCAAAGAACACATTAAATCAACATATATAAATAATTTGAGTAAGTTTCTAATACATTAGGCTAATAGAACATCAAACAAAATAATGTGTCAACTTACCCCGCACGTGGGGCATGTTGCCACGTGTTAGACAACTTTTTTGATAGGAAGTTGCGGTTTATGTTTGTTAATGAATTAATATTTTTGTTGGATGAAAATATATTTGAATGTTTATATTTTTCATTCAAGTAATAAAAGTATCAAAATATTTTGACGTTTGTGATCTAAAACTAAAAAGGTAAAAAGTGTGCGAGCCGTGTGCCCCGGTCACCCGATGATATCCCAAGACCGAACCCTGAGGCACCTCACTTGTAACATCTAACCAATCTAAGGCCATTAGTTAATATACCATTAATTACTACACATAAGAAGAACATAAGAACATAAGAATATAAGGAACCTACAAGAGGCCGTGAGACCTACACGAGGTAGTTCCTGTTACTTAACACTACCTACATCCACCTTTCATCCCCATCCATGAATTTATCTAGCCTCCCTTTAAAGCTCTCTAATGACTCCGCACTAACTACCTGTCTACTGAGTCCATGTTGAGTACACGTTGCCTACGGTTTGAAAGGCAGTTGCCAGTCCATGAACACAACTGGTCTTCCAAACCATGAGTCTTTAATTTGGTTAATATCCAGGAAGGAGGAGGAAGAGGAAGAGTTAAAGGAGAAGGAGGAGGAGGAGGAAGTTTAAAGGCGTGAAAAGCCACGACCTTCTTATACAGGCCTGAGCGATGGGCCGTGACGTCATAGCCTCGGTCATCTCACCCGCTCCGTCCTCTCCCTCGCTCTGTCTGTCCCACGTATATTATACAGTAATTTATAAATGCTATTTATAAATGTTATCTTCGTAAATGTTTGTTCTATAATATTATCAAATAAAAAACAGTAAAACACGCTAAAGAAATGCCATTACGAGACTGAAGAAATATGCATGAACTTATTATTCACTTCAACTCTTCGCCATTTAAGACTTTGCGAGTCAACATTTACCATGAAACATATCAATAGAAGCGCAATTTTATTAGCTTTCCATTGATATATTTCGTTATCTGATAAATTAATTAAAACCATGCATAAATTAGCGTTAGATAAATAAATAAAATCATCAATCGGGTAATTTTCCCGATTGATGATGTTATTTATTTAGTTAACGCTAATTTATGCATGGTACTAATTCATTTATCAGAAAACGAAATATATATATATATATATGAATAAATAACATCATCAATCGAGAAAATTACCCGATTGATGATGTTATTTATTTAGTTAACGGTACTGTATGTAATGATGTTATTCATTCACTTATATATTTCGTTTTCTGATAAATGAATTAGTACCATGCATAAATTAGCGTTAAATAAATAAATAACATCATCAATCGGGAAAATTACCCGATTGATGATTTTATTTATTTATCTACGCTAATTTATGCATGGTTCTAATTAATTTATCAGATAACGAAATATATCAATGGAAAGCTAATAAAATTGCACTTCTATTGATATGTTTCATGGTAAATGTTGACTCGCAAAGTTTTAAATGGCGAAGAGTTGAAGTGAATAATAAGTTCATGCATATTTCTTCAGTCTCGTAATGGCATTTCTTTAGCGTGTTTTACTGTTTTTTATTTGATAATATTATAGAACAAACATTTACGAAGATAACATTTATAAATAGCATTTATAAATTACTGTATAATATACGTGGGACAGACAGAGCGAGGGAGAGGACGGAGCGGGTGAGATGACCGAGGCTGATGACGTCACGAGGCTATGACGTCACGTCGCTCAGGCCTTGCTAAGGAGGCCGTGGAAAAGCGCGAGAATATATTTGACAATATAAACTGATGGATGAACAAAAGATAACCAAATAAGAGATATTTGTGAGAAGAAAAAGGAGAAGGAGCAGGAGGAGGGGGAGGAAGAAGGTGGTGGAGGAGGAGAAGAGGGAGGAGGAGTGAGGAAAAAAGATAATTTCAGTGCATGGAAAAGGGTAAATATATTAACGAAACAGAAAACAGCAACAAATAAAGAAGATGAGAAAGAAAAATGAAGAAGAAAAGGGCAGAGGAAAGAAGAAGAAGGAAGATAGTAGAGGAATATATGGTAAAAACAACATCATAAAATATCAAAAAAATGAGGAGAACGAATGATGATGATGATGATGCTGATGATGATGATGATGATGATGATGCCGACTAAGTAAATGAAATCTAAACAAGAATGTGATGGAAAATAACAGGATAGAAGAAGATAAAACTAAATAGGAGGAGGGTAAGTAGGGTCAAAAGGAAGAAAAGGATGAAACTCAACTTAGGGAAGCAATTTAATGGCATTGCAGTAACTTTCTCTTGAAAATGAGATACTCATGACATTGTAACGGATTCTCTCTCCTCTCTCTCTCTCTCTCTCTCTCTCTCTCTCTCTCTCTCTCTCTCTCTCTCTCTCTCTCTCTCTCTCTCTCCTACTCCCAGTGGCTCATTATTCTCTTTCTATAATTGCTTTCTCAATCTTTTTGTCCAAAATTCTTACCCACACAAATGTGTTTTTCTCACTTTCATTAATTCTTCCACTTTCTCTTTTACTTTTTTATCTTATTCTTATTCGTATTATTAATATTATAATTTTTCATCCCTTTCTTTACCAGCGTCATTTCTTTCTTCCTTTCAAAGTTTTCCTTTTTTATTTTCTAGTTTCGTGGTTTCAATCTTATCTTGGTCGCCAGTGTTTATTTTACTGAATGAAATTAACCTTTTTTTTTATTAATTAAGTTTAATGATACAGAGAAAACGCCCGCCTCCACTACAACTGCTACTACTTCTACTACTTCTATGATTACCACCACCACCACTACTACTATTACTACTACTACTACAACTACTACTACGACCACCCCTACTACTACTACTACTAGGCCCGTCAGGGTGGCAAGGTTGGTAGAGACGTGAGTTCGCAATGTGCAGCGTCCCTGTGCATTCGGTCAGCGGTTCGAGTCCGCCTAGTTCGTGCTGACGAGGCGGCGCTTTGTATAGTCAATAACCTTGCAGTTGGTACTTGCAAAGTGTCTAGATAGGATGAAAATCTTATCTTATCTTATCTATGATTACCCCTAGCACTACAGCTACTACATGTACTACTGCTGCTACTACTACCACTACTACTATTTATACTACTGTTATTATTTATACTACTACTACTATTATTACTACTACTATTACTACTCTATCATAGTTATATTGCTATCACCAAAACTACTGCTGCTACTACTACTACTACTACTATCACCAATATTACTACTACCAATACTACTTCTGATGTACCACTCCCTCTAAGACTATTACTACCTCATTATTACCACCTCTAAAACTACATACATATTATTCTACCACCACCACCACCACCTTCATCATCTACGTATATCATCATCACCACCACCACCATCATCACCATCACCACCGTCACACTAATACAAACAGCCAAGCCTCACGCACCATCGGCGCATCAGAACCTCCTTCCCCTGTGCGGGTTTAGCCATGCATGAGGCTCGCGTTGAATTAAGGGGAATCATGTTAGCTTTATCCTTGCAAATATTCCACGGCTGGAATGATGGTATACTAGGTGTTTTTGGATGTGCGGGAGGAGGAGAGGAGGAAGGAGGAGGAGGAGAGGAGGTCATACAGTTTGAGATTAGGGTGATTAGCGTATATATAATGATAAGGTTTGTTAAGGGTTATCAATAAAGTGTCCTTCCTTCCTCCTTCCTCTTTTTATCGTTCTCCTCCTTCTCTCTTTGATCTCTTTCTGCTTTACCTCATTTATAATAATAGTTTTATCGTATTCTTCCGTCTCATTTTCATAAGATTTTTTCCTCTTTTTTCCTCCTCCTCCTCCTCCTTGTCCATGCTAAGTACAATTATCCGGTTTTCCTCTTCCTCCTCCTCTTCCTCCTTTACACAGGCCGCCATACATCTATTCCGATAAGGGAATTTCCGCCTCCTCCTCCTTCCACTCTCCCACCACTTTGCCTCCCCTCACCTCTTCCTCCTCTTTCTCCTACTCTTTGTCTCCCTACTCTCTTCACTATTTGCAGTCTATCTTTTTCTCTCCTTTTCACCTCCTCCGAGCTTTGTCCTCTCATTCCTGTCTCCTTTCATTCCTTCTCCTTCCCTCTCTTCCTTACTTCCTCTATTTGTGTTATCTGTCCTACCAATCCAATCTGTCTTCCTCGTTCTTCACACTCTTACGTCCCTAATGTTCCTGCCTTTCCTTAAACTTTCACTACACACACACACACACACACACACACACACACACACACACACACACACACATGCGCGCGCGCACATAAACACACGCCACGCACGCACAAGCACGCACACACACACCCACACTGTCACACACACACACACACACACACACCTTTAATTCGTCGCCTCTCCCTTGTCGCCTCCGGGGTGCAGTGGCTAGCGCTACTAGTTACGAATCTGCTGGCCCTGGTTCGAATCCGGGCCAGGGCAAGTCGGCGGCCAGCCCAATCAGCTGTTCATTCTCCCTTTTGGGGTTGATAAATGGGTACCTGGGAAAACCTGGGGAAGGTAACTGTGGTAACCCGGATGTCACACTTGCCCTGTGTCCCAGGGTAACGAGTTGTCACCCACCACAGGTTCAAAGTTTAATGCGACGGAGATGAGCACCGAGGCCACGCGCAGCATAGCGTATGCCCCCATCTTTACCTCTCCTTTAGCAAGACGTTGACTCATAGGTGAAAATTTCTCACTCGTAAGAAAGTTAAATAAATCAACTCAAACTTAGAAGGGGAATCACCACGCCCAGAGGAAAACCAATGAGTAAAAGACGGGAAGGAGACCAAGACATGGATGGTGTTTTACTTAAGCGTATTAGTGAAAGTTGTTTAACAGTCCAGCGTTGTCAAGGTTATGAGTGTATCAATGTATTAATGTATGATTCGAATATATCCGTGAATTGTGTATTAGTCAAGTTGGAGTGCCAGTCAAGTGTATTAGGTGTATAAGTCAAACAAATGTACTATTACTTTAGTGCGTGATAGTTGTATGTACACATCAAAAACGTGTTTAGTCAAAGATATTGTGTACGATTCAAGTGTATGTGTTTGTATTTGTCGAGTGTATTAATGCAATAAAGCATTAAATGCAATAAAGCATGTCTGTATTTGTTGCGGGATGAATTAAATAATTTCATAATATATATAACGTTAGATAAATACAAATGCAAAAGGTCTTAGGTGTGACAGATAAATGAACAAATATAAAAATAAGCAGTTGAATGAACAAATAAATGAACAAATTTACATCTTCAACAAACTGCAGTGACTTGATGAAGGAAAGACATCAATAAAAAGGCAAATGTAGGAATCCACAAAAACAAGATCAAAATCAAGATTTTCACCGCCATTGATTGATTCAAAGTTTCATATTCAGTGACTCGGGTTCAGCTGGGAAACAAAACTTATATTATAGGGTAAAGTTGTTCGTAGTTTCGAAGCATCGCGTCTTCGAAGCCTCACCGCGTTATCGAACCGAGACAACTTTCTGGTTTCTCTATAATTCGACGGCGGTGAAACAAAACTTTGGAAACTTATGGTTTGAAACAGATTAATTTTTTGGATACTGATTCAATATTTCGAACCTGATTCAATAGTTACCAGGAGGAACAGTGGTTAGCGACGCGACAGCATCTTAAGTAGAACCAATTTTTGAAAAATCCGTTTGGGGGGGTTTTACTGGAGTGGGGGGAAATTTCCCTGCGGTTTCCAGTCAAATCACAACAATAAACCTGGGTTTTTGTATATCAGTTTTTTTAAAACTACTGAATGAATTTTAAATTTCTTATTATTTAATTTCTAATAAGGGACGCAGGTTCTCAAGTTTTGGGTTTTTTTGGGAAAAAAATGACGATTTTTTTTAAATTTCCCCAAAAAATTTGGGCATGTAGCTTTAACCCATTTTGCAAATTTTAAAAACCCAAAAACTCACTTCCTGGGAGGGCCCCCCCCACGATGGAACTAGCCTACACACTCGCGTGGGTTTTTCATAGTCAGGAGAAGGAACAAAAACCTCCAAAAGGGGGAAGGAAATTTCTTCCATCAGCTCCTGCCGGGGGGATTTTTTCCCCTTTTCTAAAGCGAGTAAAGTGGTTTTTCCCAGTGAAGGGCGCTTGGGTGTAGCTCCGAAAATAACCAAGGATTTTCCCCGAAAATACCCTTTATTGTGGGTTCACACACAAAGTTACCAAAAAGTTTAACCCGTAAAACGTAACCTACCCCATCCGTCCTTTAAAGTAAAACCCAACATGACGTTTTTTTCAAGAGTAAACGCCACATACTCTTCCAGAAAACGTGAATATGCTGCTGGGAGGAGTGAGGGAGAGTGAGGGTTATCTTTTTCGCTAAGGGTCTAATCCGATACTTGGCCAAGTACGAGATTTGGCAGGGTCACGGACAGAGAATTCCCCGAATAAGCCCACACCAAAACGGACTTCATAAATTGGTTCTACTTTTTTTATAGCAGCTTAACAAATCCTCTAACTTTCATCCTTTTTTCATATACATTTTGCTGATTCGAATACTCTATCTGACGAAGCCTCTTGTCTCATTTGTCAACTCATTCATTCTGTATGTTCTCTTGATAGAGTTTTTTTGTCTGTCCAAAATGGATTTTTGCTCACTGAAGTAACCTCACTGTAGTAGCGTCACTGTACTATAGCTCATGATAAGTGTTATATAAATGTTAAATGCTGGAAAGGCTCTGTGATATACTACCGTAGATAACAGTGAAGTCGCAGTTCTAACGATTTCTTTTTATTACAGACGTAGTGGTGGCGTAATATAATTTAAATCCATGATTTCAGGAAAGTTAGAAGGGTCATTGGAAAGTCTGTGTCATTATGTCTTCACGGTGTCATATTAGGCTATAAATGAACAAATTACAAAAAAAAGAGTGGCGACCTCACTAGACCTACACAGTAAAGTCGCCAGCTAGTATTTTAACCCAACAGTTGAGGTCGCCACTTGGGGAAATTCAGGGAAACTAGAGGTAAGTAAAACAAGTCTAAATATTGAGCTGCGGAAGATGCTTGATATATAAAAATTCTACTGCAACGGGAAAAAGTTATTCAAGTTTTGAAAGATCTGCAATATTGTGTCATGTACGCCCGCAAGGCTATGTTACTGTCTGTCATCAGGCGAAGAAAACGTGAGAAGCAAAATGCGCAACAAATTAACTTGCAGATACAAAGCATAAAACAACGCTGAAACAGGGAGATTATACAGCCATAATAAGACTACTGTGTAAATCTTCAGTGGCACATAAAATCATAGTGATGCATAATTCAATATTTGGCGCCGGCGACTTCACTGTAGGTGGCGACTTCATGTTTCTACGGTAGCTAAGGTTATGAGATAAAAGAAGAGGAGAGAGAGAGAGGAGAAGAGAGAGAGAGGAGAGAGAGAGAGAGAGAGAGGAGAGAGAGAGAGAGAGGAGAGGAGAGAGAGAGAGGAGAGAGAGAGAGGAGAGAGAGATACTAATATAATGAAAAAAGAAAGGAAAATTTGAAAAGAAAAAGACAATATAAGAACAACAAAAAACATGGAAAAGCATAAATAACAAAAACAGATTGAGAAAGAAGACCAAAAACGAGAGAAGAGAAGAGAAAGGGGAAAAGACGAAAAAGGAGAAAGAAACAGAACGAGAGAGGTAAACATAGAGATACCACTTACTGAAGAACGACAGGACCTTTTTTAAAAACGCCAAGCAATTAAAACCAACACATGAAAGTAATAATCCAAACACACTAGATTGGAAAGGAAGGAAGAGGAAGAAGGAGACAAGAAAAGGAAAGGAAATAAAGGAGGAAAGAAACAGTACGAGGAGGGTTAACACCCCTCAGAAAGCGTTTCTCCGGGCCCTGCCTGTTTGCTGTTAACGCCAGACTAAAAGCCTCTCGTAATTTAAATTTGTTTTCACATTTTGTGCTGCCAGAGGAAGTGTGAGGTGTATTACAGAGAGAGAAGTTAAGGAGAGAAGGAGGGAGCAGGGGTTTTATTTGCTTCTTCCTTTCCCCCGGTATTTGGTTCTGATTGTCGTTATGTCCTGTCTGAATTTTATTATTTTACATTTCTTAATTTTATGTATTTTTTGATTATTTATTTACATTTTATATATACATGTTGTGTATGTTATATTTACATGTTTATCTATTACATGTATATATTATACTGTATATTATATACATGTATATATGTTATGTATCTATATTATCACATTTTATTATATGATGTATATATATATATACATGTATATATATATATATATATATATACATGATATATATATATATAATATATAATCATATAAATATATATATATATATATATATATATATATATATATAATATATATATATATATATATATAATAATATATAATATATTAGTATGTTATCAATAAATGTATGTGTTTTAGTATATGTTTGGGGTATGGGGTGGTGTGTGTGTGTTATCAATGTATGGTGTGCTGTGTTATGTGTGTGTGTGGGGGATTGTGGTGTGGTGTGTGTGTGTGTGTGGTGTGTGTGTGTGTGTGTGTGTGTGTGTGTGTTGTGTGTGTGGTGTGTGTGTGTGTGTGTGTGTGGTGTGTGTGTGTGTGTGTGTGTGTGTGTGTGTGTGTGTGTGTGAAAACTCTAATGATTATCTTGCTTCCTATTTTTTTTATTGAATACTATTTACTTGCATTTCTTTTTTTTCTTTTTTCCTTTTTTTTCCATTTTTCTCAGCATCAATTCTTGTAATGCTTTTCGTACGACGCCTCGCCGCCCACTGTGTTTTTTTCTTACGTGGCTGATCATAAATATTCATAACTTTTCAGTTATTTTTTACGAAGTTAATAATTTTCTTCAACACATACCAACATACAATACCAATACCATACCAACACATACACATATTTTCATACAACTCTTATATTATTGTCAACAATTTACGTATTTTCCCGTATGAATCCACACCATTATTTTTCTTAATTTTCACACGAATATAACTTTCCCGTTGAACTAATTACCTTTGCAAAACTAGTGTAAAATAAAAAATCTATTATCTTCTTATTAATCGAATTATATCACACCAATATTACTAATTATGCTAAACGTTCATTTCCCATCAATTATCTGAAGGTTATTTACTTCATTACCGTCACTTAATATTAAAGGTATTGTGTTCAAGCTCAAGCGTTCAGCTTATAATTAGACTGTCCACTTCTTCTTCTTTTTCTTACATTTAAGTTAACGGTTTTGCAGTTTTAATTTTTGCATTCTATTAGTTCATTACCTGTGGCTTTGTTATGATTTCGGTTTGATGTTTGTATAGTAAAGATAAGTGAACTCTCTCTCTCTCTCTCTCTCTCTCTCTCTCTCTCTCTCTCTCTCTCTCTCTCTCTCTCTCTCTCTCTCTCTCTCTCTCTCTCTCTCTCTCTCTCTCTCTCTCTCTCTCTCTCTCTCTCTCTCTGTGTGTTTTCGCAAGCCGTTCCAGGTTCCAGGGATAATTTTCCATCCAATCCAGTGGCGACAAGAGAAATCTGCGAGAAAGAGATAAGCTTGTGGCACAAACTTTAATAATTTCCTTCTTCTTTACTTTATTTGTGAGTCGCTCCTAATAATATATCATTTTTGGGCCTAAATTGATCTAACTTTAACCCATTTCCACAAGTTCTCACATTATATCTTTCTCCGTTATATTGCAGCATAACTCAGTCTCATCCACAATTATATCCAGGGTTCTCTTGAGGCTGTCTGTTATGTCTTCACCTACTTTATGGCTGCTATCTATGTTACACTGGTCTATTACTATATTTTTGTGGGTACCTGCACGTATATTTCTTCGACCTTAATTGAATTGCACTTAATTGCATCTCCACTTATTTCACGGCTGTTACATATGTTACACTTGTTTGTCCATTACTATATTTTGTGAGTCGCTTTTGTCGATATTTCTTCCTTGGAACCTAAATAATTTACGGAACCTTAACGCACCGCTAGGAATGCTCACCTACTTTATGTAACTAAAATCATTCAGGGTCTACGAAACAGACTGTAACATCATAAACTGCCCTCCTAAGAAACATAGGGTACGAGGTCGATAGCAGTATGTAAATGGATAATTGAGTTTAAAAAAAGTGTTATCAAATATGCATATGTGATATCATAATATTATATACTTATGAAGAACAATTTACGACATTTACTAATGGCATGAACAAACAGCCACACCTACACACGCACTTCAAGACTTTCAGGCAGGCGTTTGTTCGTGCTGGAAGTGTTGTCCAGCACGCAACCAACTGCCTAAACTCCAATTTTTTATTTTTTTTATTTGTCTATTTATATCCACTTTTTGCGTGGGAAAGGATATAGCGTCACTAGGCTTTTTCAGGGCTGTGATGGTTGTCCCTCGCCAATAGTCGAGCAGGCAGGATTTTGTTTGATAATGACGCCTGTGATAATCAAAGGTTTATACCGCCCCCCATCTCCCTGTTTCCTCCGATTGTCTCGCCGTCCAAGGCAGCGTTGATGGGCAATAGTCTTCGGCCATTAGACAATCACAGGAAGAGTTTGCTCACAACGGAACTCGAACTCGGAACCTCGAGCTCACCATTTTCAAGCTCTAACCACTACCACACACATCACATTTCATCACCATACTGCTGCACAACATCTATGTAACGCAGGGCTTAACGGTGCCGTGATGATATACAATGTCTATGTTGCCATTACCAAGGTTCATCATTATTTTTTTAATCTAATTCAAGCATGTAATATTGATGCAACTCATGGGCTGGAGAAATATGAGTTTTACATATGAGTCAAATTCATCACATCGCTGCGTGGGAAATTTTGTAGGTTATTATATTTACCTTTGTTTTTGGAGGATCTCATTGTCTTTAATGAAGTTAATGTGATATTTACTGTAAATTAAATATGCTCTGCCAACACTGCCACCACCACCACCACAAAAACAACTCTACCAACAACAGCAATAGCGGAATAATGATTTACCTCATTATCATTATCATCGTCATTATTGTTATTGTTATATTTTATAGCGGACAAAAATCAAGTCATACTGTGATGAAAATAAAGTGAAGGCGGTAACATCTGTAATCAAAAGTATTCTTTCTGCAGGAGCCATTCCTCATGTTTGAAATGGCGTTTTACGAATAAATAATATGAATAAGAAGCAAATAGAATAAGATATATGATCACAGATAAATAAGTTAACAACAATATCAATGATAATTACCGTGAAATAGTAATAATAATGATGACAATAATAATAATAATAATAATAATAATAATATTTACAATAGTGATGATAAGAATAATAGTAAAAACATCAGTAATAACAACAACAATAGGCGTATGTAGTACACAATAATTTCAACTACCAGATTAAAACCAGAAAACTCCCTCCTTCCCCTGCTCCCTTTCTTCTTCCTTACTTAATTCTTGTCTCTCATATCATTCCATCTAGCCCACCTTCCTTCCTTCCACCTCAAATTCCTTCCTACTTTGCTCTATTAACATTCCCTTCCCATTTCCTTCTTTCGTCTACCATTACCATCCCCTTATTAACCTTCACCATCCACCCCTACCTACCATTACCATCCCCTTATTAACCTTCACCATCCACCCCTACCTATGTCCTATCCTGTCCACCTATGACACTTCCAACACTTCGTACTGAACGACCTGAACATTTTCCTAAACTTGTGGTAAAGGAGGCGTTTAGGATAAATACTTATAAATAGTCATCAGTTTGTGTTTGTTATATGTGTATTCTGTATTGCTCGCTGCCTTTTTTTTGTTGGTTTTGTTCTCCGGAAAATTTTCGTTCAAAAGACATGTAAATATTGGACCTAAAATATGTTATTAATATCGTTCATTCTAACGTCCTCTTAACACTGTCTGTTATATTTCCATTTATTTTATGGTCGCTACATATATTCCTTTCCTTCTTTACTTTATTTGTGAGTCGCTCCTAATAATATATATTTCTTAGGACTAAATTTAGAACATAGGAACAAAGAAAATAAGGAAGCTACAAGAGGCCGTGACACCTACACGAGGTAATTCCTTTTACTTAACACTACCTACATCAATTTATCTAACTTTAACCCATTTCCACAAGTTCTCACTTTATTTCTGTCTCCGTTATGCTGCAGCATAACTCAGTCTCATCCACAATTATATTCAGGGTTCTCTTGAAGCTCTCTGTTATGTCTTCACCTACTTAATGGCTGCTATCTATGTTACACTTGTCCATTACATTATTTTGTGAGTCGCTCCTGCCGATATCTCTTCCTTGGAACCTAAATAATTGACCAAACCTTAACGCACCGCTAGGAATGCTCACCTACTTTATGTAACTGAAATAATTCAGGGTCTACGAAACAGACTGGAACATCATAAACTGCCCTCCTAAGAAACATAAAGTACGAGGTCGATAGATGTATGTCAATGGCTAAAAGAGTTCAACAAAAGTGATATCAAATATATTCACATATGAAGAACAATTTACGATATTCACTAATGGTTTTAACTAGCAGGCACACTTACACACGCACTTCAAGACTTTCAGGCAGGCGTTTGTCGTGTTGGAAGTGTTGTCCAGCACGCAACCAAATACCTAGACTCCAATTTTTTTTCTTATATTTATCAACATTGTTTTTCTTAGGGTATAGCGCCTCTAGGCTTCTTCAGGGCTATGATAGTTGTCCCTCGCCCACAGCCGCGCAGGCAGGATTATTATACTGACGCCTGTGATAATTAAAGGTTTATATCGCCCCCCTGTTTCCTCCGATTGTCTCGATGTCGAAGGCAGAGTTGATGGGCAATAGTCTTCAGCCACTCAACAATCACAGAAATAGTTTGCTCAAAACGGCACTCGAACTCGGAACCTCGAGCTCACCATTTTCAAGCGCTAACCACTACCACACACATCACATTTCATCACCATACTGACACACAACATCTATGTAACGCAGGGCTTGACGGTGCCGTGATTATGTACAATGTCTATGTTGCTATTACCAAGGTTCATCATTATTTTTTTCATCAAATTCAAGTATGTAATACTGATGCAACACCTGGGCTGGAAAATGTTTGTTTTACGTCATATTCATCACATCGCCGCGTGGCAAATTTTGTAGGTTATTATATTGCCTTTGTTTTTGCAGAACCACTTGTCTTTAATAAAGTTAACCCCTTCACGCCCAGATCTTTCCTTTGCCATAAAAAATTGTCTGTTGTTAGCCATAAAATTACGAAAGGTCACTTAATATACCAAAGTCGACAAGGATACTAAACAGGTCATATCTATAAAATATTGCTTATATTCACTAAAAATCGTCTAATGATAGCCAAATTGCAATGGAAATTACGTTCTGGGCCTCAAGGGGTTAATGTGATATTTTCAATATATCAAATATGCTCTGCCAACACTGCCACCACCATCACCACCAAAAACAACTCTACCAACAACAGCAATAGCGGAATAATTATTTACCTCATTATCATTATCATCCTCATTATTGTTATTGTTATATTTTATAGCGGACAAAAAAATAAATCTTACTGTGATGAAAATAAAGTGAAGGCGGAACATCTTTAATCAAAAGTAATTCAGGTGCCATTCCTCATGTTTATGTTGGGAATGGCGTTTTACGAATAAATAATATGATAATAAGTAAATAGCATAAGATATATGATCACAGATAAATAAGTTAACAACAATATCAATGATAATAACCGGTGATGATAAACAGATAGATAGTAACATGAGATCGATAGTGACTGATTTCAACTACATGGAAGCGCGGTTAATGTGTGCATAATAACAGGGTGATGCCCCCCCTTCCCCCATCCCCCGGCAATGAATGGATTGTGCGACTGTGATGAATTAAACGTAGAGTGAATGGTGATTAAATGTGATAACTGTCTACAGTATTGGATATAGTGGTGATGGGAGTGGTAGAAGTAGTAGTAGTAGTAGTAGATGCAATAGTAGTAGTAGTATGAGATACTTTGATCCTATCTAGACACTTTTCAAGTACCAACTACAAGGTTATTGACTATACGGAAATACTTTGGAACTCATCCTTCCGGCTTTGACTGAAATGAACTACCGCACTGTATTGTATGCTTATTGTACTTCACATCTGTAAAGGTTCCAGCGTGCGCTCGGCCTTGGTTAACCCACACGGCCGCTATGAAATATGAGGTGCCTCAAAATGTTTTAAGTCCAGTTAGGTTAGGTTAGGTTAGGTATACTTTGTGGTTAAGGTTAGGTTAGGTTAGGTATACTTTGTGGCTAAGGTTAGGTATACTTTGTGGTTAAGGTTAGCTTAGGTTAGGTTAGGTTAGGTATACTTTGTGGTTAAGGTTAGGTTAGGTTCGGTTAGGTATACTTTGTGGTTAAGGTTAGGTTAGGTTAGGTATACTTTGTGGTTAAGGTTAGGTTAGGTTAGGTTAGGTATACGTTGTGGTTAAGGTTAGGTTAGGTTAGGTATACTTTGTGGTTAAGGTTAGGTTAGGTTAGGTATACTTTGTGGTTAAGGTTAGGTTAGGTTAGGTATACTTTGTGGTTAAGGTTAGGTTAGGTTAGATTTTTACATATAGTGACTTTGATAATTTTTGGGGGAGCCATAAATCACTTATATTTGCTTCCCCCACCCAAAAACCCCGTATTCCCGCCAGTTCCCCAGGCTTGTTGGCTATAGGGGGAAGAAAAAAAAGATAGGGGTGAAGGACTTCTTCCAAAGTTTTACCGACTATACAAGGCGCCACCACGCCAGGACGAACTTGGTGGACTCGAACCGCTGACCGAATACGCAGGGACGCTGCAAACGCGAGCCCGCAGCTCTACCAACCATGCCACCATGCCATGTCATTAGTAGCAGTAGTAATAGTAGTAATAGTAGTAGTAGTAGTAGTAGTAGTAGTAGTAGCAGAAGCAATAGTAGTAGTGGTAGAAGTACCATTGTAGCAATCGCAGTAGTAGTAGTAGTAGTAGTAGTAGTAGAAGTAGTCTTAGTAGTAGTCGTAGTAGTAGGAGTAGTAGTAGTAGTAGAAGTAGTAGTAGTGGTAGTAGTAGTAGTGGCAATAATATAAAAAAATATGATACTGATAATAAAGATCTTGATACTGTAACAATAACAATGCAGCCACTCTTACTACTACTATCACTGCTGCTGCTACCACATAATGGCACGCCAAGCTCTTATCCACGGGTCCAGCGAGTGGTGTGTGCGTGTGTGTATGGTATGTGTGTGTATGTGAGGTATCATGATGGGGAAAAGTGTGAATCCATAATGGTGTATTAACGCACTCTTACCGTGCGTTGGGTGAATCAGATATTGGAGTGTGTGCTCACGGAAATAGTTTGCCATTTGCTTAGGGAACACAGTTTGCTTACGTGGCCGTTCCCAATGTAATATTGCCTTAAAACAACGGTGGTCGGCGTGAGGCTATTCCAAGGGAACTTTCTGGAGGCCAGAAGCACCCTCCCTGGTGAATGGCCGCGTCGCCCAGACTGGCGCTCGTACTGGTCCCTCGCCTGAACAAACACTTAGCCGACGGCAATGTCATTCCCGAGACAGCCACGGGGCCCTCCACCTCCTGCTGGTGGCAACACTATAACAGTATAACGGGCGGCTGTGTGGAGGTGCTGAGGCGTGGCAGCTGCAGCTTCAGCACCGCCAGTGACGAAAGAGAACCCCTCGCTGCAGGACGGCCAGGCAACTGAGCGTTACAAGGAGGTCCCGTGGGTGCCTTGACGCGACCCAAACCCACGTCATGCTGGGAGTCACGAGGCGAGGGTCATCCACCACCACCACCACGAGATTCCATCTTTGGGCTGTTGTTTCCCTGCCGTGTGTATGAAGGCGGGTTGGGGGGGGGGGGGAACCCTGGCAGGGACTGTCACTGACTTGCACAACAACGCCACCGTGAATAACGTGGCGCTGTATGTGTACCAACTCGTGTTGTCGCCCTTGGAGTGTCCCGTAGAGTGGGTTTCCATAGGCCAACAGAGGCTGCCTTCAACGCTACCCTTGGCCATGTGGACAATTGATTGATTGTTGCACTAACACAAACCTGCTCGACACCGTCTGGTCCTGGCGTGAGGAAGAGGAAAGGCATGACTGCAGGACTGGCCTGCTCAAAAAAGTTGCAAGGCGCCGCACCACCTCAGGACATACGGCGCTGTAATGCATTGTATGCAAAGAGTAAAATACCAAGAACAATTGTTTGCAAAAAAAAAAAAAGTTGAAAAATTTGAGCTAGAGAATAAACATAAAATTTAATACATCAATTACATATGACAAGTTGTAAAATTAACAGTGACCAAAGTCGCACCCGCACATGGGGCGCCTTTGCTCACCCCGCCACACACAAGCAAAAAAGTAAAGGCGTGACAACCCTACCCTACCTAAGGTGAGGTGACCCAATAAACATAAAACTGCATGTTATCATACGTGTATGAAATGCTATGCTATAAATGTCTTTATAAATGATGGAGGAGGCCACACCTCTTTCTAAAGAGAAGAGTCCCACGTCTTGGGAAAAGACACATGGTAATAGTATCTCCGAGCACCAGACATAGACTTACTTCAAATTAGCCCCCCACCACCCGGACAGGTACAGCCGCTCACCCACCTCTTCCAAACGTGGGCACTGGGCCAACAAGTGCCACACCGTCAGAGCCACCATGAAACTTCCCTAACTAAATTGGCCCATGAACATTTTATCACAATGCACTCTACAAAGGCTGGCAGTAACGCGGGACTTTTTTGTTGATCTTTTCGTGTGTGTGTCCATGGCACGTCCCTGTAACGTGAAAAACAAAACACTCATCACAGAAGGAGAACGAGATATACGATAACCCGAAAAAAATGTGGGAAATATCAACCAAGAACTTTCAGAAAGTGTTTAAGAAACGGAATTTCGAAAACCACAAGGAGAGAAGGATGAGACGGAGATGCAAGAAATCAGGACCAATAGAGAAGAGGTATTGAAAATTATGAAATAATTAGAAGAAAAAAAAACAATACAACCAGATCAGATGGGATGCCAGGTCATATTCTAGAGCAGTGATATTCAACCTGGGTGGACGGTCCACCTTAATGTGGAGGAGACTAAGTGAGGGGTGGACGGTTTTCTTGGGATGGACAGGTGGGTGGACGAGATCATGCCCACGTGTCAGTTTAGATCAGTGTTTTTCTGATTTTGAAGTGTTTGATACCTATATGAGAGAATGTGGCTGAGAACATGATGATGGTATGCAGACAGCAGAACAGACACTGGAGGTACGAATGTCCCACTTGATTACCAGACACCTTACTTTGATGCAGGAAAACCTTGACTTATATTTCCAAGAGACCTGACCTCCAACATGTGGATGCTTACTCCATTTTCAGATGATGGAACTGATCATTTTGATGCCCTATTGGAGCTTCGAGTGTAATATTCTCAGAAAGCAACTTTCATAATATTTGGCCATCCCATGCATTTCTAGGTTGCCCTGCTTGATACTCAGGACTACAAGGAGTTAGCTGAGCAGGCAACAACCATGTTTGTGCAGAGGCCAACAATATTTATGTGTGAGCAAGGTTTCTCAAGCTTAGTTTTAATCAAGGCAAAGAAAAGGAATGCTTTCCGAATTTGGATCCTATCATGCGGGTTGCACTTGGAAATCATCTGATGCCTCGATTTAAGTTGATAGCAGACAAATTGCAACAGCAGCCAGGCCACTGATTTTTGTTTCTTGAAGGAAAAGGCTTTGTTTTCTGGATTACCAAATATAACGCATATTATGTGCCATTTTACTTTAGTTTCATGAAGAAAAATACATTTGCTCTATAATTCCTAAGCTATGCTTATTTTTTCCTTGTATACTTATAGTTTTAGACCGCATGTGTTATTATTATACAGAAGAATATGTAAACTGTAAATAGAAAATGAGTGAAACTGCTTTTTCCTACCTATACATTTATAGAATGATATAGTCTATATACGATATAGTATACTTACAATATCAAGAGCCGTGAAATTTTTGAGATAAAAAAAATTGAGGTGGACAGCTGTTACCAAATCACCACCAGGGGTGGACGACATCAAAAAAGGTTGAAGCGCACTGTTCTAGAGGAACGCAGACAAATTCTTAACGAACCAATGTATGTCATGATTGAATGCTCGTTGAAATCAGGAAAAATTATAAGGGAGTTGAAAAGAGCTTAGGTAGCGCCTATCAACAAAAATGGAAAGAGAGAACAACCACTTAATTATAGACATGTGTTGCTGACCGGCATATTATGTAAAATCTATGAAAAAGATCTTAAAGAAAAAGTGAACAGACAATTCATAAAGAGAGGGAGTACTAACAGACAGATCATTTTGATTTAGAAAAGAAAGATCATGTGTCAAACTTGTTGAGTTTATCTCTAGAGTGATAAAAATAACACAAGAAAGGATGAAAGGAGCAGCTTGTATATAATTTATTCTAAAAATAAGCATTTAACAAAATCCCACCTGGGAGACTATTTTAATAGTTAGAGGACACTGGAGGACTGAAGGGAACAATAAAGATGAACTAGATGGAAGACTAAAGACTAACTAAAAGGAAGGAAAAGTGGAAAGACACATAATTAGGCCTACAGATTGGGAAACCATATGATCACAAAGAAAAATAAATAGAAAGACCTAGAAGTTGGATGATAATTGTGATCATGGATGATAAATATATAAGTAAAATAGTTAATGATCCGTTGAGGAACATAATAAAAGCCTTTCACTTCATGAATAATGTTTATGATGAACCACCACAATGGAAACATCAAAACTAGAGTGTACAAAAGCTGTATGCCCCCCCCCCCCCCTTCCTACACAAAATAAAAAGTTGCTAAGAAATTTGAAAGAATACAAGCATATCAACAAAGACAGCTCAGTATGTCGGGTAATTGCTCAGCTATGTCATTAGTATCATGGTATGCTGAGTTGACCTATATATTCGTATTATTCAGAGTGCAAATATTGTCACTTCACTGTAGTTACTTAGTAAGGCATGTTTGGCCAGTACTATTCTACACGGTGTAGTTAATGTATACACTTGGAAAGTCACTTTGTAGCTGTAGTTATGTATGGTGATATAAATAGGTGTAGAAATACTGTTGAAACATCTTGGAGGCTGGGTGCAAGACGAGACGCACCTGCTCCTTTTACCGACCATCGGTGGACTACCGAGGGCTCGCTCCTCTGTAGGGCGCGGCTGCATATTTGCTGCTTATACAACATCTCTAAAGAGATACCATTTGCATTCCGTACTAAATTTTACTCTCTGCTTATGAGAAGGATAAGAAGTATTCTATTTTATTATCAGGAAATGAAGTAATAAAACGTATTCTTAGTTACATATGAAATATCCTGTCTATAGCAATACATATACACATTATACAATGCAAGTAATGATTTGCTTCCTGCCTTTCTAAAGCTTTTTAATCTATACTTTTAATAAGATAATTCTTAAATATCCATCTGCTCACAATATTCTATCTGGTCGTCAGTACGGTTTCCGTGAAGGTCTGTCTACTGGTGATCTTCTAGCTTTCCTAACTGAATCTTGGTAATCTTCTTTTAGAGGTTCCTGTGAAACGTTTGCTGTTTCCCTTGACATATTGTGCCCTTGTGCACTCCCCAGGGACACGGTAAGGAGTACGGCCATCAACAGCCTTCCCAGGAAACACGCCTTTGTAAACAGACTATGGAGCTTGTATTTCACCCACGTTGGCAACACTTCCCTATATGGCGTCAGTATTGCCATATGTTGGTGAAAATGGATCTCTCTCTCTCTCTCTCTCTCTCTCTCTCTCTCTCTCTCTCTCTCTCTCTCTCTCTCTCTCTCTCTCTCTCTCTCTCTAGCATGAGTCGTAAGCTCGACAAAACGTATACAAATTACATGAAAAAGCATGCTTGATCTTCTCTCACTAAAAAGTACGTATATGTTATGGATATGGAAGTTTACAAATCGAAAGCCAATTTACTTTGAATTCACTGTTGATCTCCAGGACTAGGATAGAAAAATGTTATAAAGTAAAAACATAAACACTCTCCTTTTATTCCGCAGTGACGTGAGCTTTAAGCTAAGAGAACTCAAGAGCTAAAATAACTATTTTTACTTCATAGGTGACTGGCCAAGGACAGAAAAAAACCTCAACAAAAACCCTGCTTATGGCCAGGTCCAGCAATATAATACTATTCAAAAGTATGCATTTATAATTACGACGTTAACTTAAGCCTTAGGATTTATAACTGATCGTCAACACTAATAAAACTAATTATTAAGAGTGTTATGTATCCTAAGCTTCAGAGTTTTTTGTGACTAAAGTCAACAGTGATACCAATATTAATGATGAATTTACATATGTAACGTCACCTGAATCACAGCTGTTATCCCGGAGGCTGTGTTGTGTATCATGGAGTATTTCAGTAAGTATTTTAAGTTTTTTATGTTAAATATTGACGTCCAGTATTTCAGAAGGTGTTTCAGTGGGTAATCCATATTTTTATCATATATTTTTTTTTTCAAAGAGAGTTTTTTTGTTCAGCCTTGATCATCAGGTAGTGAGGCATTTCAGGTAATATTTCAATAAGTATTTCAGTTTTTTTCTGCCGTTTTCACTTCAATGTTTAGCTAAGTAAACATTCAATAGGGTTTTTCTTTTTAATGTTGCACATAACAAAAACACAATTTACATTTTATTTTTTTAATAAGTAAACTAATTTCCAAAATGTTCATGTCACCATTCAATGCGGCAGAACAAACCTAACACTAACACTATTGTTGTATTGTTGAATTTGAGGATATACACATGCCTCGTTCCCTCCTAGCTGAAGAGGTGATTACCACTCTCACCGGATGGCAATGGTTCGCCTCTCAAGTGCGTGTTGGCCGGTGCCACGTCAACACTCCCTTCCCCGTGTTCAGGGGTAGGGGAGTAGTATAGCCAAGGTGACCCCATAGCCGCTCTACACTGAACAGGCAGCCATCTCCCTGCTCTCAACCCGACAACACCTCAAAAAACCACACTTGCTGTTCTCATCCACTGAAGGCACTTCTGAAGAATTGGGCGCTCTTCCCGACTGCCCTTCAACTGTCCTGGCACCATTCAACACTCCCCGCTGCCTGATGTGTTAACTACGTTGCTGAAGGATTGCTGCCGCACTTCTCCTCCTCCAGGCTGCAGTACAGGGAGCTATTAGGGTGGCATACCCCTGCTCTGATATTACTATTGTTAAGTTCCCGAACGGTTCGTTGTTTGGTTCATGTTATTTGGCTGCAAGACAGTTATTGCCACTTTTGTGTTGTGTAAATATATTCGGGGTATCATACTCCTTGACTTTTCTTCACCATTCTGAAGATTGATAACATAAATTGATAGCCACCTCGGTCTTGACACACTATTAATTAATCTCCTCCGCTATCATACAGTCTTACATTTAAATAAACAAACATTAGTAATAGCATCTAAAACACGAACATTTAAATTATTATTTTCATTGACACCGTCAGTGTTTTGGTATAAAAAGTAACCCTAATAACCATTGTCACTACTTTAATTTCCTCTCGTTCGCCATAACACTATCTTATTTCAATTTCCTTATCATTCCTACATGGAAAAGAAGAATATAATATCTTGGTGATGTTCTTTGTTATTATCTCAAACATATCTTCAAAATGTATATTTCTTCCTCACCTACTTCAGGCTTCCTTCACCTACCTCAGATATAAGAAACAACTTCTAACCATGAAAAAAGTATTGGTCCTGAGTCCTTTCATAATTTTCCTTACTATTTGTCATGCTCATTATCTATGTTCTACAGTCTACACTATCTTCACAATATTTCACTCATTCTCAATAGCTACTAACACTATCATCACTATTCCATTCATTATTCTTGGTACTGCGAATCCAAACACTGACTTTTCAAAAAATCATCACAAATACTTCTCATTCCAATAAAAGAGATAAAGAGCGAGAAAGAGAGAGAGAGAGAAAAAAAAATCAGTATCATGGTATCCGGATCCAAAGTTTTCACCAGGGGACCATTAACCGAAGTGCATGCTGAGCTCCCTCCTTCCTTCCCTCCCTCTTTCCCTCCTCCATCTCTCTCTCTCTCTCTCTCTCTCTCTCTCTCTCTCTCTCTCTCTCTCTCTCTCTCTCTCTCTCTCTCTCTCTCTCTCTTCCTGCATTCATTCAACATCCTCTCCCTCCCCTCCACTCAGCATTCCTCCCCCTCCCTTCTTACCTCCTCCTCTACCTAATTCCTTCTTCCTCTTTCCCTACCATTCCTGCTTTATTTTCTTTTTCCTCTTTCTCACTCTGTTTCCCTGTTCATCCCTCCTCCTTCTCCTCTTCTCCTTTCCTCATGTATCCTCCCCCTCTTCCTTTCCTTGATGTAACTTCTCCTTCCTATTCCACTCCCTAGTCTCATTTCCTCTTGCCGTTCTTATACCGCCCTCGTTCAATAGTTGCTACCTCTTCTTACCTTCCTTGTCCCTCCCTCCCTCCAGATATGTAAGAGACATTGACACCTTTGTATTTCTACGTTACAGAGTGACTAGAAGGTTTTTAATGGGTAGAGAGGGACGAGGAGAGAGTGAAAATACAAAAAAAAATTATCTCGCCTGTTTTACCATACATCTTTCGTAACGTGACATTGACCTTTTGTGGGATTGTATGACATGGATACACACACACCACACGCACACGCACACACACGCACACCACACGCACACGCACACGCACACACACACACAGAAAGCATATATTTATTAGACTTGTTCAGCAAGGAAGCTAGACACAAATAGGACTGAACAAGAACATGCGAGATGAGGAGATGAGGATTTGTAAAAATACAGTTCTCCTAATTGAATTATAATTAATGGAATTCACTATTATAGGGAATGTTGTGTGCAATTAGACGAAATCGAAAGAAAATAACACAATTTTCAATCAAAAAACTGGACATTACAAGCTTGACTCAAACCTGTACAAATAGATAAATGTCTGCTTTTAAATTATTGTCTGCTTTACATAGTCTGGCATTAGTGACGGCTTTTATTTATCACTTATTTTCCCCATCTGACCAGTCCCTTGTGATATCATTATTATTATTTTTAAATAAATTCACAAGGGAAGGAAATGCCTTTCACGAATGCCGGGCTGTAGATCTCTTCTTTTTTCTTCCTTTTTTTGTTTTACATTTTGTGCCTATAGCGCCTGTAGGCAGTGGTGACCCAGGGCTCGGATGGTAGGCTCTGGAGGTTCACTTGAGGGCTGCTGTGATGGTTGGCCCTCGCCCGTGGTGGCGCAGGCAGGATTCTTTATAGTGACGCCTGTGATTAGAGGCTCATGCCGCCCCCCTGTGTCCTCCGATGCACTCGCAATCGAAGGTAGAGTTGATGGGCAGGGCATGTGGGTGTTCTTAGGCCACTCGACGGTGCAGAAAGGTTTTGAGTTTCTTCGGGGATCGAACTCGGGTTACCGAGAACGCCAGTCGGAGACGCTAACCACTCCGCTACCGCCTCCCAATAGTCTTACTACTGCTACTACTACTACTACTACTAATAATAATAATAGTACTATCACTATTACTACTACGTACATCTACTATTACTATCTATATATCTATCCGTACAAATCCATTGCTCAGTGCAGCAAATAGTGTAGATATATATTTTTTTTTATCACATAAAAGCAGCTCTTCCTCTTTGTAGTTGTTGTTGCGTTCGTGTGTGTGTGTGGTATGTGTGTGTGCGTTTTTCAGCTGCATAAATATGTACGCTAATCAAGGGCAGCCAGTATATCAAAACCACACACACACACACACACACACACACACACACACACACACACACACACACACACACACACACACACACACACACACACACACACACACACACACACACACACACACACACACAGACACACACACACCTAAATTTATTTTATTACAAAGGATTGGCCAAGGGTGAAAAAAAGTAACAAAAACCCCGCTTACTTGCCAGTCCCTATAAGGAAGAGAGTAAGATAATATAAAAAAGAGGGGTGGGCCAATTTAGTTCGGGAGGTGTCTTCTTACTCCTCTCTTGAAAATATTGAAGTCTTTGACAGGAGGAAAAGAAGAAAGAGAAAGAGAGTTCCAGAGTTTACCAGTGAAGGGGATGAAATCCTTGCCACCTCGTGGAGGAGCCTTGGCCTCCTCCATGCCGGATTGTCTCTTACAGATACAACCTGATGGTAAGGATCAATTTCAGGGTAGCGTGCCACATGCCCATATAGCTGAAGTTGGCGTTGATGAACTATGAAGGTAATAGGCCTCAATTCAGTCTCACGGTGCAATCGCTGATTTGATTTGACACGTAAATTGACGTAACCATCCCAGCGATACCCCATGATTCTACGAAGATACTTATTACCAAAGTCATCGATTCGCCTCTTCAAGTCGCTATTTAGTGTCCATGTCTCACAGCCATAAAGTAAGACAGGGATCACAAGCGACTTGAAGATCCAGATCTTTATTTTCCTGCACAAGTACTGACAACGTCAAATACTCCTACTGAGCGAGTGCATAACACCAGTGGGCCATGCCAATCCGCCGTAAGACTTCTTGACGTGACCCGCCATCATTATGGACTGCGCTACCAAGGTATGTAAAACTTTCCAAGATCTCAATGTCCTCGCCGCACGCATGAACAGACTGTACTGTTTCATCTAGTGAGCTTTGAGCTTCAAAGGCTTTGCCTCCTCGTGCAGCGCTTCGAGAGCCATCACCAGGATCTCCAGCGACTCAGCAAAGATTACTGCATCATCGGCAAAAACATGATCAGTGATCTTGGTGTTGCCAAGGG